>JAPYYV010000256.1:0-37376 GCA_030522625.1 Copidosoma aretas
GGGAAAAAATTTTTTTGGGAAAACCAACATTTTGGGAAATTTAATTTTTGGGAAATACGGCCTTGGGAAAAATTGATTGGGAAAACTGACCCCCAATCGTTTTTTTGTCTATTGCACATTGCAATACATTATAAGCGAGGTTGTATTAAACTATCCACAACTACAAACAACCTTTACATCAGCATTAACGTGACAAACTTCGTCTGATATCAAGTATCCATTTAATAACACTTAAGTGTAATCATATCATTTAACAACAATTTACTACAACTCTGTCTTATTTAAGAATAAATGCGAAAGTTAAGCTTGCAGTCTCAAAAAAAAGTTTTGGCATTTCATTTTTGTCAGCAATCGAAAGGTAAAAACTGATCTCGTAATGTTATTGTGCGTAAAACTGACTGGCATTTTATTACAATAAATTCTAATGTTAGAAAATTATTTGATAGTTTCAAAAAATTTTTAAATCTTTTACAATTACTGATACAAGTAAGGTTATGTTCAAAGGTATGTAGTTTTAATTTCTTCTGACTTACAATATCAATACTTAAATATGGACAAAAAGCATATTTGTATTTTTTTTATTTATCTGATCCGTAGATATTTGATATCAAAAGAAGTTTTTCTCGTTAATGCTGTTATTGAGATATGTATAACTGTAGAGAAATGGAAACGATCTAGCTAATAATGTATTCTAGTGTGAAACTGACAAAAAACTTCTTCATAGTTTTTTGAAACAAATACGTAACTTATTACTAACAGTTATTCATAATTTTTGAAAAATTATGTAATTTTTTTTAAATTCAAGATTAGGTTACATTATAAGGAATGCGATCGATATTTTCTCTTAATTGATATGGCATTACCTATAAGTTACGTATGAACTTAGAGAAATCGATGAGTCCTTGCTAATAATGTACTGTTATAAAAATAGCATAAAAAAATTTTCCTGCAGTGCTTTTTATAACCAATGAGTAACTTAAATGCAGTAGTTATAATACACTTTCACAATTAACGAAGGTTTCTTAAAATGAGAAATCAGATTAGATTTGCAGGGCTTTGAGCTTATTGATTTCTTGATTGCTATTCGACTGTCTATGATTTAAAAAAAACGCATATTTTTATTTAATTTCAGACAAAGTTGATCCCGTCTATGCTGATATAAAGGTCGGATATGGACTCTGAAAAGTCAATAAGACCTTGCAAAAAATAAGCTTTTATGTAAATAACAAGAAAAAATTTTCCTAACTGCTCTTCAAAACTATTCATCAACTTAACAGCAGCAGTTGTACTGAATTTTCGAAATATTGCGGAGGATTATTTCAATTGTAGGCTAGGTTGTTTTTTTTTGTGTTTCTTCTTTCGTTGTCCCTGATTCACAGTTTTATTACCTACAAAATATACAATATTCCTATCTCTATCTCCCTCGGTTCTGTAGATATTTGATTTCTGACAAAGTAACTTTAGTTTTCAGCGTTTTAGAACATAGTGCGCCTCATAAAGTAATTAATGTTATTATTTTAGTAAAAATTAGTATCTTAGAGTAACCAGTTTTTTTCAAACAAACTGACTAATCGACTAATAAGCAAACAGATATGTGATTCAATTTTTTCTAATTTGTGCATGTGATTACATTCATTGTTCACATGGAATTACATATGGCAGTACCGATCCAAAACCCTTCATGTGTTGCCATATGCAATACCGCATGGTTAAACATCTAAAATTGCATACACAATAACGTTCTATATTTTAAGGTGGGTTTTTTTTATGACTTATTAATATTAGACTAAAATTATATACTTTAATTGAATCATAAAACCTAAAATTTATAAAAAGTGTGTCTGGATAGTTTCTATCTATGACATAATACTGAAGTCTAAATTGACAATGAAACAAAAAAATCAATTTTGGGGGGAGCTAAGGGGATGTTGGATGTGTCTGGGGGCAAGATATAGTGAGCGGAAGAAGTAGGAGGAGCAGGTGGGGGTTAACCCAATTTTTTTTGGGTTAATTTTTACGGTAATACGAAACAAAATTTACCTTATTAAAAGTGGTGTTTAGGGGGGTAAGAGAGTGGCGGGAAGCTAGTACTCACCATACAACTATATAATATACGAAGATATATACATATGTATCTTACTATGTACATCTAGTGATAAGGAATAAAAATTCACTTAAATCACGGGTGAATTCATTATAATTTTAGGTGTTTTAAATCATCGTAATTTGTTTCCTCCCCCCTCAATCCCTCTCCGCCCCCCCCCCACCGCCCTCTCTAGCCCCCCTAAAAAATTCGATCGTTTTCTCCGTGACTTTACGTAAAAATGATTTTTTTAATTTTTCGTTGGCCCCTTCTCCGTCGCCCTCAACCCCCCTCGAGAACTTAGAAAATTTTTAGGATTGGTCGAATCCCCCTCTTGAAAACCTAGAAATTTTGACCCGATGCTTAGTTTCATAGACAAAGAATGCCGAAATCCCTCAAAAGACATTATACCACTGAAGTCGGCTGAAAACAGACGAATAATTCCAATTACAGATAATCCAACTCACCAAAGCCCTCCAACATTGTCGAAAAATGTGGAAAACAGCCGGATGCAGCCAAAGACGATCCTTTACATCCACTTGGAATTTTATTTTTTTCCCGCACAACCAAACAAATACATAGACAGATGCATAACAATAAAACGGACCGCTAGTGACGAGGGTTATGAAAAAGATAACGATAGAACCATACGCTTTAACTTAATGTGGAATAGAAATATGATACAACTTAAGTTCCTGCAACCAAATAACTGTATATACCCGCATGCTTATAATCTTTATTGACAGAACTATGTCAGAACTTCTCATTTATTCACTGATTAAAAGTATTAATTGAATATTTTATCCGAATTCGGGATAAAGTTCATGTGTTTATAACAATTCTTACAGAAATCGGGTAAGGCTACCGATTTATGCAGATGGTGCAAGAAAAAACAGAAGTTTTCAAACTATGATTGTGCTGAAATCTTAAAAACTATATCTTAATAGTTATAACCTAATATTTTCCTATCGCATACAATGTTATTTTATTCAAAAATAACATTAACAATATGATTCTGTGTATTATACTAGGTGTGAAGGTGTATTATACTTTCAATCATAATGTATATGGACAAGGTTGGCAAGATTTCATGGCAACTGATCTCTATATCTGTGAATAAAAAAAATTCGTCTTAATACAATGTTCCACTACTACGTCAAAAATAACTAAGTTGGTTCTTCTGAAGCAGAAAATAAAAAACGTTAACGTCAGTTGTAACGCTCATAAAACACATACTAAAAGACCCGTACAATTCAGCTTAATACAAAATTCAAATAAAATAACACCCAAGCACTTTGGACTTAACAATAAAATAGAATCACCTGCTCAAACCGTTTCATATTAAATAATTTATTTAGTAACTCAGAATTCAAGCAGAGTAGTCTATTGTGTTTCGGGATAACCTCCATAGTATAATCATATCTATTTACCGCAATCAGACAGATCTACCGACAAGTTTGTGCTTACATAGCTTATTAATATCTTGCGTCTTTTGTACACTTGTATAGAACTTTCTATTTGATATTAATTAAAAATAAAATATCTGCAAAATTTTTAATTTACACTATATATAAAATATATATAATATATATAAATGACTTTATCAATGTCTAATTCGTTTAGTCAACAATAAACGTTACTAAATTAATTATTTCTAGCATTTTACCCAGCAAAATTTGTCAACGACACTGAATTTTTAATTTCTAAACAAAACCTTTTTCTAACTGCTTTGAGCGCCTGACCTCGTTCATACAATCCATGTACCGTATCGGCTTAACCATGAGCTAACTTTGTGAGTTAGCAACTTATCACTTCCTTCTGTATTGCAGATTGTGTCCAACTTTTGATTAAAATATTCATTTACTTTTTTTTTATAAATTTGTATAATCATTTTTAATATAAATTAATGAATAATCTAACAATTATTAATAAGTTTTTTAAGACTTCGAAAAAATTATTATCAGTTGCAGCATTTCCAAATATTAATTAATAATTATATATAAAAATTTTCTTTTATTTGATCGATTTATTAATTTTTAAATAAATAAATAATTCCTTACTAGATTCGTATACTTTTGTTATGTTTTTTGGTAACAAATTATTAAAATTACAATCATTCATTATAGTTTGTTTATATTGACAATTTTTTAGTGGTTATTTATTTTATTAAAAATGCATATTATTCTTTCAAAAATATTTCATTGGTTAATAATTCCATTTCTGACTTACTTTACATTTATCTAAATTTATTGATACCTATTTTAAGATTAAGCCGTACACCTGGATGATAATTATTATAATTTTACGGAGGATAACTCCATTAATTAATTGAATATTTAAATATATTAAAAAACAACAGTAAATTAATAAATAGCATAATTTTAAATATAACTACAGCACCTTCGTTCCATTGCAGTGGATTACTCGCTATGAGCTAGCATCATCATAAATACTTTTATCTTTTTGTCAAACAAACTTTAACTGGTATCATGTATATTACGAATAGTTGCTAAAAATTTTTTTGTTGGAATATATAAAGAATGATTCAAATAATGAAATATTAAATGCATGTTTTTAATAGGAGAACATCATTACTATTACTTAATAAAATACAATTTATTCGTAAATACTTGCATAATAATTTTAAAATATTGAATACGTGTGTATTCGAACAAAAAAAAATTATGTTCTGCAACTTCATTTCTAATACGACTAATGGATCAATATTCTACGGTCTATTTGTAATTTTTTCATTTTAATCTATGTTTTTCTAGGTACTATCTAAAAGCTTAGGATTTTTACTGTAATACAGTAAGTGTTTGAATGTGTCATTTTTTGCTTTTACTCTTTTGTAAAGAGCGACGAATACTTTTCTACTTTTGAAAAGTGAAAATTGATATTTTAATCTTTTGTAAAAAGCAAATTCTAGTTTTTCACTTTTATAAAGTAGAAATAAAAGTATAACTCTTTTATAAAGAGTAATTTATTAAATTTGCTCTTTTAAAAGAGCAAAACGTTAATTTCTACTTGTATAAAGTAGAAGTTTGTTATTTAACTTTTTTGTAATGCTGAATTTCTTCGAGTTACACTTTTTTAAGATAGAAACACATAAACCTACTTTTATAAAGAATAAATGCGTCTATCGGCTCTTTTGAAAAGAAAAATTTTATTGATTGAAATTTTATTGTAAAGAGTAAAAAGAGAATTTTCATCTTTTAAAAGTAGAAGTCATGTGATCTACTTTGTTGTAAGAAGTAAAACAGACATTTTATCCTTTATACTGCCAATTTTTATTATTTTAGTCTGAGACTGTACTTCAACAAGGAGGACTTGTTAAAACCATACAGAGGATGCATATGTGCCGAGCAAAACATTTTGCAATTAGGAGGCACGAAAATAAGATTAGAGCCAGAAAGGCTCAAGATTCATGCCAGAACGAGGCAAGTGATATATGCTCGTGCAAAAAAACTAGCAAAAATGTTGATGTTGGTTGGGTTTCTTTACAGAAAATGGGGCAAAAAATACTGTTTGAAGATTTTGTGGCCTCCAATAAGAGGGACAAAATTTATGCGGAGTGCGTCAACACGCTTAATAAAGCAGTTAGTATACCGGCACCTAAAGTCGAACTAATAAAATGTGAAGTAATGCGAGAGGCTTATTCATATAGTGTCACAGGGGACGACGCTCAGGGCATTGACGAGGCGATGATAAGACTTTTAGAAACAGGATGTAAGAAGACTAAACAGTCTAGCTATATTACAAGTATAATAGCAGGGGATTTGGAGAAGGACATAAAACGTTATACTGAAGGGAGAGTAAAAATACACAGCAATACGTCAGACGAGGAGAGAAATGCGAGAGTTGGAAAAATGATGCGACACATTGACGTTTTAAGCTGTAACAACAGAGATAGGTTACGCGTTTAAAAACTTATAGAATATGATCCGATCGTATTTGGTCTGGACGGCTATCCGTTAAAATCCACTAATACATTATATCATCATATTACGACTATAATGGGTGAGCCTGTGACAGTTTAACGCTGTAGATACCTGCCAGCGCTCAAAAAACAGTTAAAGATAGAAATTGGAAAGATATTAGAGCAGGATATTCTTGATACATCGAAGTCCCCATATAATTCGAACCTGTAGATGGTGCCCAAAAAACTAGGGCCGGACGGCGAGAAGCGTTGGCGAGTAGTCACAGACTTTAGACTGCTAAATGAAATTACTGTTGGGAGCTGCCATCCCTTGCCGTTCCAGAGTGATATACTTGAGCATCTGGCAACAGCCCCGTACATCATAGTCGTGGATTTAAAGCAAGGATTTTTCCAAATAGAAATATACGAAGACGACATACACAAGACGGCTATCTTCGGGCCAGATGGACACTATCAATATGAAAGAATGCCTATAGGGTGCACAGACTCCACGAATACATATTTGAGAGCAATGACTCTTGCATTGGCAGGAACACATAGGTTAGAAATTGAGATTTACTTGGACGGTACTATAGTACTCGCCCCAAATCTCGAAGAGCACAGCAAACGCGTTATAAGGCTCCTAAAACGACTGCGCAAGGCTAATTTGAGTATTGAGCCAGAAAAATGCCAATTTTTAAAACGTGAACCAAAAGTTCTGAAATTTATTGTCGGTGAGGGAAAAATAAAAATGGACCCAAAGATAATCCAGGACGCGAGAAATGACCCAAAACTCACAAATGCGAGAAAACGAATAAAATTCCTTTGATCCGTCTTGTATTACAGGAGATTTATCCAAGGTTATGCAAAAATTGCTCAGCCATTCTCCAAACTTAAAAAAAAAGAAATCGAGGTAAAATGAAAAGATCCGCAAGAGCAAGCCTTCAAAACAGTAGTGGATTCGTTATGTAGCGAGCCGGTTCTTGCAGCACCTGACTTAGAGAGGCCCTTCATTGTAACACCCGATGCGTTGGATAATGCAATATGCGCAATACTGAGTCAACGTGAACTTGAAAAAGATCAACCGTGCGAGTATGCCTTGTGATAAAGAACTGCTAGCGATCGTCTTTGCGAAAAAGCAGTTCAGACAATATCTGTATGGGCGTAAATTTACGGTCGTTACAGACTGTTATGTATGGAAGTGGTAAATTGGAATACACTTTGTAGAGTTAAAGTGGCGTTTAATAATCCATTAATAAGCGTCCAATACAACTTAAAATTGACAGAGTTTTTGAGATATAATCGAACACTTAAGTAATCTTAGCGAGACGTGTGATCTTTACTAGCCAAAGAGCAATCTGGAGATATATGTATACAAACATATAAGCTAGGTGCGCTAGCGATGCTATGCGTGCCAACATTTAAATACGCATTTAAATACACAACATTTATTCCCTCTTTTTATTAATCTATTTATTTTACTAAGGAGAGAAATAGCGCGGCAGTCGTCGATCTCTAGTTGATCGGCGTACTTGAATGGGATTCGCGTTATTCAGAGGTGGGGTCCTGGGCGGCGACGGTTCCGGTGTGTGCAGCGGTGGTGACGGTGCCGGGATATGCGGCGGTGGTGAGGGTGCTGGACCTTCTTGCATCGCAGGATCAGATTGTCTCTCCGGTGTGGCAGCTTGCTCATAAAAGCGTGTGCGGCGCTTGGTCGTTCGAGCAGGTTGAGTTGTTGGAGCCCCGTGTGATACCGGCTTGGGTGCTTGCTCCTTATCTTCTTGGTCTCGTTGACGAGCCCGAATCTGGTCGATATGTCGCTTGAAGGGTCTACCCTCTGACTCGATTTTATAGTGTAGATCACCGAGCCTGCGAGTTATAACTCCAGGTATCCATTTATCTGCTCGAGGGTTATTGGACAGGAAGTAGACGTGTTGTCCATCTTGAAGCTCTTGGAACGTTGAGCTAAAGTCTGCTCGGTGTTTTTCTGTGATTCGAACTTGCATTGAGTCAGGTCTGATCAGATCCAATCGGGTACGAGGCACACGGTTTAAAAACAGCTTGGCTGGTGGTTGACTCGTGGTTAAGTGTGGAGCCGCTCTATATTGCCGCAGGAATGTATTAAAATCGTGCTGCAGTGAGTCCCCTGCAGATGCCATCCTGAGCAGTGCTTCTTTGATAGTCTGTACGTACCTTTCCACCTGGCCATTCGTGGCCCGGTGATACGGGGCTGTTAGTTTGTGATATTTCACTCCGCTCTGCTTCAGAAACATTTTGAACTCCTCTGAAATAAATTGCCCTCCGTTGTCAGAGACTACCGTGACAGGAGATCCATAAGCAGCGAATAATTCATCAAGAATAGCTATCGTCGCTGTGCTTGTTGTTAAGCTTGTCGTTTTAACTTTAATCCACTTGCTGTATGCATCCACGACTATCAACAGCATTTTATTAGCAACCGGTCCTGCATAGTCTATGTGGACAAGCTCCCATGGTCCTTTTGGGTACTCTTAATGATGATCTCTAAACTTCGTAGGGCTATGAGCGTGTTTAGCACACTCGGTACAAGTTCTGGCCATATTCTCGATGTCAGTGTCGATACTAGGCCAGTAAACAAATAAGCGCGCCAGTCCCTTCATTTTAACCATCCCTATGTGCGCTGTGTGAAGATCCTCCAGAATGGCCCGTCGAAGGGAGGGCGGTACTACCACTCGATGCTCCATCATGAGACAATCAAAGGATAGAGTGTAGCCGCTTTCCGGGGGCTTATATCCATGGCGACCTAAGTCATGTCCCTCAGACAGCAACTGGGCCATTTTCCCGAGATGCTGATCTTTTCTGGTTTTTTTTGCAATCATTTCAGCTCTTACCGGCAGTTGTAGAATATAATGTACCACAAATTGGTCGAACTCATCTAGTTCTCCAGTTTCTTCCTTCTTCTGTGCAGATGTGGAAACTCTCGAGCAGTAATCGGCATTTGCGTTGGCCTTAGTCAGCTTAAATTCTACAGTGTAGTTAAAGTGTGCTAAATAATCGGCGTAGTTAGCCCTCCTGCTGATGCATAAAACTGGTAGTGACTTTTCTGGGTGTAGAATCTGCATGAGTGGCTTATGGTCCGTAATTAAACAAAAATGTCGAGCGTAAAGGTAGCGGAAGAAGTTTTTTACTGCCCATACGATGGCTAGAGTCTCCTTATCTATCTGCGGGTACTTTTTCTCTGTGGCAGTCATCGTCCGAGCTGCGTATGCGATTGGGCGCTCTCCCCCATCAGCCAGCCGATGCGATAAAACAGCTCCAAGACCCACCTTACTTGCGTCTGTTGCCAGTACCAAGGACAATGCTGGGTCGTAAGGCATTAGTACCTGTGGCGAAACTAGGATGTTCTTTAATTCGCTATACGCCTACTCTGCCTTCTTGGTCCACTTGAACGGCTCCTTCACAAGCATATCACGCAAGGGCCGGGCTTTTGTAGCGAGATTCGGAATAAATGCGTTATAATACGTTGCTTTACCAATAAAAAGCTCCAGCTCTTGAAAAGTCGTAGGCCTCGGCGCATGCAGAATAGCTTGGATGTGTTTATCTGACTTATGTATTCCCGATGCATCTATTGTATGGCCAAGAAATTCCAAAGCAGGGGCTGCAAAAGTGCACTTAGATCGATTCAAACGAAGTCCATTCTTGTATAATGTAGTCAATACCCTATCTAGGGTTTGCAGTAGATTGTCGAAGGAGTCGGCAAATATCAGCAGATCATCGAAAAAATTAAGCACTTTAGGTATATCTTTGATAATCGATTCTATTTTGCGTTGCCAGATTGCTGGGATATTTGCTGCGCCGTAGACCGCTCTCGTCGGTCTAACAAGGCCGTGTGTAGGTGTGTTAAGCGTCAGGGCTTCACTGAATTCCTTATCGACAGCTAAGTGCGTATATGCATCCGTGATATCCAGATGACAAAAACTTTTCGCACCATGCATTTTATTAAAGATATCCTCTTGTCTTGGAATTGGATGCTCATCGATAATTATCCTTGGATTCAATGTGGACTTGTAATTGCCGGTGATCCGTATTTTGCCACTTTTTTTCATTACCACGTGTGTTGTTAAGGCCCACTCTGAGTGTTCGACACGGATGTAATGTCCCGTTTCGAGTTTTTTGTCGATTTCCTTTGCGTACGCATCCCTAAGCGCATATGGTATATCTCTTGCTTTGGCGAACACCGGTGCGGCTCCTTCCTTCAAGTGCATTTTGACTGGGGGGCCTTCTAATTTACCTGCAATCGAACTAAAAATATTGCAATGCTTTTGTAGTAGCACCTCCAGCTGTTAGGTCTGCATAACGGAGAGCTCCGACGACGTTGCGGTTAATTGTTGCACACAACAAGGGGCGAAGATCGTACTCCAGTCAATTTCATGCGTAATTTCAGCAATCCACTCTCGACCCACTAAGGTGTCGTAATCCCCCTCGATGACGTATAGGTTAAGTATCTTTGTTGTGTTTCCCAACGTTACCTTGACTCGGGAGCACCCCATGCAACGCAGTAGGTGGTGTGAATAACTGGCAAACTCTCTGTTTGTCGGCTTTATGTTAATTTCCAGCTTAATTTCGCGCAGCGCATAACTGCCAATCAGACTACATGGAGCGCCAGTATCCAATTCCATATTGACGGCAGATCCGTTTATGTTTACTGAGATAATCCTTTTATCGCTCGTCTTAATCGGCTGCGCTTTACGCACCGCGCTTAAAGACAGGACGTCATCGACTGCTAGCGATAAGTCTTCCTCTTCTTGCACTTGATGTGTTGCAATATCTTTTTTGGATCTGCACATCTTCGATATGTGGCCCATCTTTTTACACGAATGGCATACTGTATTACGGAAGGGGCACCGCGAGCGTAAATGCGGTGCTCCACAGCCAAAACAAGCCTGCGGTGGCTGCTGTATGTTCTGTTGCTGAGACTTCTCACCGAGATCTTTTGGCTTCTTGAGATTAGCAGTGCCGACTTTGTTTTTATTGCGTTTGTATTCCTGGGTCGTAGCAAGCAAGGAGTTAGCCTGCTCGACTTGTGTAGTCTGCGACTTGACTTCTTCAACTGCAAGGCGTGTCGATTCTAGGGAGTGGGTGATCTCATATGCTTCGCTAAATGACTTCGGTTTTCTGGTTATTATTTCATCACAAATATCTCGATCCATGAGACCGGGCATCAGCTGTTCGATCACCATTCGGTCGAGGAACTCCCCGTAATCGCAATGAGACGCACCTGTCGTAGGCGGAGAGCAAAACCCGCGATTGTCTCTTTCTCACGCTGCACTCTATGCTGGAACTTAACGCTCTCTACGTATTTATTTTTTTTACAATCGAAGTGTGTCTGCAGTGTCCTTTAAATAGTCTCGAATGTGCAGTTTTCGGGGTTTTCAGGAGCCACTAAAGATTTCAACGCATCCGTCCCCATGTGCACGCGTGCGTAATTAGCATGCAGAGATGCTGGGATTTTGCTCAACTCTAGCGCCCATTAAAATCTTTTAAAGTAGTCAGCAACCATCGTTCTGTCGGTCCCACGAAACGGTTGAGATGAAAAAGGTGGTGGCCTTGGCTCCGTGGCCTGTGCCTGGTCTGTGGCGATGGCAGCGGCTGCAGCGGGCAATGCAGCTCTCAATGCATCAGCCAACGCTTGTGCAACTGCGTTTTGAACTTTTTGTGTAATTTCTCCCGTTGTAGCAACACGACTTATCTTCGCCTCTTGGATTTAGGTTATACGGTGCGGGTTCACGAACTTCTGACACCAATTTGTTATGTATGTAAGTGGTAAATTGGAATACACTTTGTAGAGTTAAAGTGGCGTTTGTTAATCCATTAATAAGCGTCCAATACAACTTAAGATTGACAGAGTTTTTGAGATATAATTGAACACTTAAGTAATCTTAGCGAGACGTGTGCTCTTCACTAGCCAAAGAGCAATCTGGAGATATATGTATAAAAATATGTAAGGAAGGCTAGGTGAGCTAGCGATGCTATGCGCGCTAACATTTAAATACGCATTTCAATACACAACACAGACCATGAATTATTGAAGAACTACCATACATTTAATAAACCTGACATTTACCTTAAAAGGCTAAAAGCAGAGTTAAAAAGCTACGAGTCTGACGTAGTATATCACTCGGGCACATCCAACAAAGAGCCAGATGCTCTCTCCCTTAATCCAGTGCAAAAAGAAGGGGAAGTGAACACTGAGAGGTCACGTCAAGAATTTTTTTTAAATAGCAGACGAACAAGAGATTAAAGGACTAGCCGATAGGGACGGATTCCAGTGTGTGTAATTATATTACGCGCAACTGTTAGGAAAAAGATTTAGGGTAGACATAAGTAAGTAAATCTTCGCTACTCAGAATCACAAAAGTTCGGACGATTAAGTACAAAAGAAAAAACAATTCTACGACTGGGACGGGCCTGACGAGAATGAATCAGATATAAGCATCGATGGGCAAGCAGACGACGTGGCAGATTTCAAATCAGAGGAACCAAATCACGAAGAGTGCCTACTGAGATCACAAGGGCGTACAAAAAAAGATATTGAACGTGAAATAAATCATAAGAATGGGAAGAAAACTCTGGCAGTAATAATCAAACGAGTAAATAAAGTCATTTCGCAGGGACAAACTGACGAAAATATAGATTACATAATATAAGAACTATGATTTAAAAAAGAAGTACAAACAACAAGTACACCACCAGTAGTACAGGCGAAGGAAAAGTTGCAAAAAATACGTAAAAGACAGCTCAAAAGCCTGCACCGACATAAAAACGCAGTTCTCGGTTACACCACAAATATTCAAGCCTTTAAAAGAAATAATAATAGCAAACTGCGGCAAACAACAAACATTGAACCTAAACGTGGTATAAAATACAAAAGATCAGAGACGTGGAGCCGAAAGACTTTCAGAAGCTACAAAAATAAAACATACCAACACGCCAGGTATGGAAGCATTAAAAGAGCCAAATATACACAAGCTATTAAAGGGTAGGTCAGGCAAATTACAGGCACAAGTAATGGTTGATATCAAACGACATGACGTACAAGGTGAGCCAGGTATGAGAATCGACGTATGGTAGCTTACAGAAATCACGCCGACAGAAAGGGCACCACGTGATACGATCAAAAATGAGAACAAAACAGCGCATAGTGTAAGCAAATCAAGGCATACAGAACAACGCAAGAGCCAAATGGTAGTAGAATTTATTGTCTTAACAGAGACAACTATACTTCCAGATAGATGGCTGGAATTTTTAAACGATGAAACACGAATAAAGACTAATAAATGTGCTGTGCTGGACGTAGCTTTCAATAAAATAACAGGGTTACCGTACGACCCACCAGAAAACTGCCTGTTTCACATCTTTATATTTTTATTGCATCTTGACATCTCTACTGACGAGCTATGGGCGATTTTATGTGACTTAAAATGGTCAAAAAAATGTAGAAAACCAGAGGTGACAAAAAAAATACTTAATTTACAAACAAGCTACGGAATATAAGGTGTTCTACGACACACATTTCAAGGGCGTGGGTAAGAACGCACATTATACACGCTTGCTACAAGACGGAAAGAGGCCAAGTAGCAAACCGAGCTGCAAGCCCCACGAAAATTACCAAGATGGATATGAAAGTAAGCAAGGCAGCTATAGTAAAGACGACAGGATAGACCAGGGTAAGCAAGATAAAAATGTAAAACGCAGTCCGAACCAATACAGCAACCGACCGAAGCCGAGATAAACGCAAGCAAACACACTCAAGAGCGAGAGAAGGAAGGTAAGCAGCCAGCGAAGAATGACGAGAGTGACCTCAGAGTAGGCGAGGAGTACAGAGAGAAAAATAGTTATTTGATCGATGCATTGCCCAAAACAGATAGCAAAAGCGAAAATACAGAGGGTGGGGGGCCATGCACTCACCGACATTGGAACAATAGAGAGTATGTAAGTATGTAAGACATGTATACCGATAGAAATGCGATCATGGGTCCCAAAAGACGGAGAAGGCCCACCTCCACTACAAAAACTGAATAAAGTCAAAGAGCACCCATTTAAATACCTCCAGAACATAGCCTTTACGACCATAACGTAGACAGTACCTTACACTGAGGCAATAGACACTCTGCACGAAAGGAAACATATAAATCCGACACGTATGAAAAGCGAAGAGAGAGACACAGGGAAGGCTAGGATAATAAAAGCAAATAAAGCAATAGTTATACACATGTACGTAAGGAACATTCTAAAGAAACAGCTCTCAAATCCAGCATTGAAACGTGTATCAAAGTACTAAAAGAGAGAATAGCAGCTATTGCTAGAGATCTAGCAATCCTTAATCTTACTCAATGAGGGTACTTTATCGGTACCTTTAAGAAAGTATTTAAGGGTAATAAATTAGTAGCAGTACTTTTTACAATCACGCTAGTGATCCTGCCAACAGACCAAAGGCTTAAAATCATTAGGTAATACCACAAAACGGCAGTAGCAGCACACAGGGGAGTAAAAAAAACTTACAATAGGATCGAGAAAGACTATCATTAGGAAAACATGTGCCTAGACGTAAGACAAGTGGTCTTAGGATGCCCATCTTGTTAGTCTAAATAACTTGTCCGAGTCAACACGAGACAAGCCATGCTTATTTCATATACGCCAAGCAGGCCAAATGTAACAATGTCCATCGACTATCACAGACAAATTAACAAAACCAAGTAAATCAGTACACGCATATTCTATCGATGCATGATTGGCTCACAAAATTCATTGTCCTTGAACCCGTAAAGAGAGTGACAGGCAAGGAAACCGTAAGAGCCATAACGGAGAAATTAATGTCGGATCGGGGCACTCACTTAAGAAATAAAAGCCTGAAGGAGATAGCGAAACTATTTAGAATTGATTAAATAGGCAACACGGTATACCACCCCCAAGCGAACAATGCCATCGAAAGATTGCATTATGCACTTACGAAGTATATAAAAGCGTACGCAGAGCAAAATGATCTTTGGGATTAACACCTACCTACAAGTATGCACTCATACAACACGATGAAGCATGAGAGTACGGGATATTCGCCACACGAGCTCGTATTCGGTCAAAGAGCAAGAACACCGTCTAGCTGTAAACCACGATCTGACACTCAAATATCGAACGAATACATAAATAACTAGTAATGATGCTGATGGAAATGAGATCTATGGCTGCAATGAATCAAGTACAAGCAAAATATCGATCGAAATATTACTACGATCGAAAGCTGAATACAAAATACTTCTTGGAAAGAGAAATGCAATATGTACTAAAGGAACCATCAAAAGGTAAATACGACAATCAATACGAGGGCCCATATGAAATAACGAGCATCGATGACGAGAAGAAAAACGTAAAACTGCAGAGAAAGGACTAAGTAAGAAATTCCCTCTTCTATGGATGTTTAACTAAACATTTTTTTTTAAATATTTTTGGAACAGCATCAACAAAAACAATTTTAATATTCATAATTTTTAAAAATCAGTATATCTAATTTTTTTTTTTATAAGATAATAAATCTGTTTTAAGGACGTTCTCCAGGTCAAGTAGTTTTCGTAATAGTTTGCTGAAATTAAAATATGTGTGGAATGTATGTGTTATTTACACGTGTGCAAAATTTCAACAGGGGTTCCCATACTAAATTGTGAACCATTCAGTTTTAAGGATTGTCGATTTAACAGTGCAGTGTATCAATAGCTATAACCTGGGCGAAAAAAAATTCACACTTTCGAGCATACCTTAATGAATTTTCGTAGTATTTTCACTTAAAAATTGTATGTAATAAACAAATTCCTAAGGAAAAAAATGAGCATAAGTATTATATGCCTTTCCGTATTAATTATTAAGTAACAGTAATATTAATAACACCTCATCTGGCCTTCAACGAGACAGAAGCTGACGCCGCAAGTAACTTCGCAGCACTGCAACATCCTTTTGCTTACTGCTACAGAACAGTTCGACGACAGTCACAAAAAAAAGCTCAACCTAAATTTGCCCAAGTAAACTAGCATTTATAAGTGAATAAATAACTAAAAAGAGATTCTTAACTTACATCAACTTTGATTGAGAACCACTGGACCTGGAGAACGTCCTTAAGCTTCTATAATAATTAACCAAAAATTTCTCACCTAATAAGAAATTGTATGAATACATATAATAATTATTTATGCGATTAATTCAAAAAATTTAAAAAATTGAGAGATCGCCACGCGGATAATGCAGGATGGGAAGCCTCACAAGTGTATATATTTATGGGTCATTTCGCGGAAAACGGAATATTCAGGTGTTTGAAAAAAGGATATTTAAAATATAGTATCCAGAATTTTTTTTATAATCTTTTCCATGTACTGTACGGTCAAAACTAGGTGTAAACTTTTGGGCTTGGCTCAATTATCATTTTTAGAAATCACATGTTAATCTAAATCGGATTTTCTAACAAATTCAAAAAAGTGTACCGTTAATGAGATCGAATTCTGATACCATTAATAGAAATAATACTGAACCGGTAAGCGTGACTGTATTTGGTACCTAAGATGCCGATAAATCAAATGATAAAATACGTATGAAGACAATTACATTTAAAAAAAATACCTTAATCAGATAAAATATGTTTACTGAAGAATTCTGAAATGCAAAAGGCGTAGATACTATACCAAACATGGACAGGCATACTTAGTAGTATATCAAAGACATTAATTGAATCGATGGTAAGAAAGTAATGAACATCCTCGATATGTGTGGGAAAGTATTAAGAAAAACATAGACATACATACATATAAATAATGCAATATATTGATGAAATTTTAGGATATAGTAACAATAATAATAATGATAGAAACACTTTAGCTGCGAATCGGAGATGAATGCAAAGATAGTTACAATAAAAGATACAGCGGTACTAACATAAAAATACACTAACATAAGAATTAAAATACCTTAAAAGGCTTTTATGTTTCCTAAGACCAATAAATTAAAAAAAAAATAGTGAAATAATACAAGACTCGATGACTTGAATATACATACGTACAAGCTACGTCACACTAAAAATCAGAGATAGTCTTATCCATAAGGAAAGTCACAATATTTATTTCTTGATATTATCGATAAACTGCATTGTAATTTCCATGATGATAGGGCGCAATCAAATATAAACTTTTACCTTAGAAAATGAAGTATTGTCTACAAAACCACAAGCACGTTCCTGGATGTAAAGGGAGCACCACAAGTCCACACCTATGTTTTCTTTTAAATCAATAATTATTGTACCAAAACAAATAACGAGAGTTATGATAAGTTTATTTAAATTGTCATAGAATCAATATTTTGAAAATGGAGAAAAAAGAGAGATAAAAGTTACTCAGACTATATGAAATGATGAACAAATAGCATAAAACTAACACTATAAAAGAAAAAAAAAATGATACAAACTTCATCAATCAATACAAAGACAATGATCGAGACGCCTTACAGCCAAAAAAAGGTTTTAAAATAATCACTATGCAAAATGAATTTATAAATAGTTCCAATAAGCAATTTCTACTGTATTTACAACCCCTGTTTATTGTCATTTATTAATAAATACTATCGTGGCAGTTGCTGGTAGCTATTTGCAACTAAAAAAAAACATGGCCTTCGTTTACTAAAAACTGAAAGAGTGTATTTTATTTTGTTACATTTTTCATGATAAATTAGTCGTAGCAGTCGAATTGCTTCTAGAAAGATTTAATGACAAAATCGTACGGTTCCATCGGCTCGCGGTCATTGAAAGTAAATGTTGTGTTAGGTCCTGGATATTACGTTCAATTATAGAGTTGGATCCCGAAAATAAATTCAAGTGTAAGCTCGTGATTGAACTCAGCCTAAAAAAGAAGCTGCGTCAATATATTTTAAACACTAACACTTATGCGGCATTCAACTATATATTTAATTGCATATTTTCTCCTTTTAAGACAAATTCATCTATCTTTGTAGAATCTGTCCAATCATAAAAAAATAAAATTGTGCAGAGCCAATGATAACTTTTAAATAACTAGCAGCAAGAAAAATTAGAACAATAAAAGGTACAATTTTTTTACAAACTGTATGTTTGTCAGTTCCAATGGATTTATTACCTTTATAAAAAGTTTTGACACGTTTATTATAAAAAAAAAAAAATTGATTTTTTAAATTTACAACAAATCTTAAATATTTTCTTAACACTAATAAATTGTCAAATATCTCAGTGAAACCATACCTTATTATACTACTAGTCCGATGTCTAGATAATGTACTACGGAAAACTGTTTTTTAATGGTGTATTCGAGTTAGATATTTCCAAACATTGATTAGGTGCAACACAGAATATTTCCAACAATTCAAGCAGGACAAGACTCCATTACAAGACCCGAGGACTAGGATCCAAATCGAGGAAAAGGTTTTTGACCTAAATAAGTATGTCTATAGTGATAAAACGATTCTCTTTTATTTGCTAATTAGCACTATTAGAGTTTGGTTGTTCTTAATGGTAACAAATTAGCTTAAGACAATTTATTAATTTTATAAAAGGGGGCGGTGATGTCAGTGCAATCAACCATCGAAATGTCTCATTTCTAAATCATTCTAAAACACCCTTGGCACCATTATTTCACAGCATGTTTAATCAAACCTCTGTATTAGTGATGGAAGTTTTTGAGCATAATTGTCTTGTTGTTGTTGAATTTTTTCTGCTATAGCCATGGAATTTTTATCAAAAATATAAATTGCCTTTGTCTTAAGTTTTTCACACTTATCTTCAAGTTTGACGTAGTGAAATGTTGATATATTATTCAAAGAGTTACTCTTTATGGCACAACTTATGGGCATAATCAGAAAAATATTAGTATATATTTGTATTTAATGGCTTAAAGTATTGTTATGCTCAAGATTTGGCGCCTTATTGATCAAAACTACAATGTATTTACAAAATTTAAAAGTTTTTAAAGATGCAGATTTTATTGACATGTTGCAAAATCTTTATTATGCTTTTTGTACAATAAGTTATTTTGAATTGATACAAAAAATTGTGGAGTAAAATAATAATTTATCTGATCTTGGGTGTACAACAGTGTAAAAAAATCATACAAGAAGAAAATGGCCAATACTTCCGATAAATTCCATTAATTCATAAAACACCTGTATAAAATAGACAGTGTCGATGTTTCGGATATTTACACATACAGCCTCTTTCAAGGATCTAGAAAAAAGTATAACAATATTGATGTCAGAAATAAAATCTAAATAACAGTTTTTCAACAAAATAAGCACTCACAACAATATATGCAGAGCATCATTATAGTAGAGAATTGTCAATAAAACAATTCGATTAATTGATTATTAAAAACTACAAAAGAAGTATGCAAAAATTTTTATTGACATACTTAAAGTTTTATCTGTTAAAAAAAGAAGATAAAATTTAAGAAACAACACAAAATTTAAGTTACTGTTCTCTATTATTATACATTTTGGATAAAAAGCTATCAGAGTTATAAACAACATAATTCACTTACAATATATGAAAGAAACAAAAACAGCACAGCGCACGCTCGAAATAAACTAGTAGACTAGAAGCACAACAATAAATCATAACAGGTCAAGAAGAAAATAAGACGAGATATTAAGTCAAATACATATAACGGACACATGGTATCAAAAATGAATAAGATAGTTTTAAAATCACGTATAAGATTTATTAAAAATTTTATGATCTGTTAATGAGATTTTGTGTGTCTGTTTGATTGTTAATATTAGTACTTCTGAATTTTAAAAAGTGATTTATTTCAGAATAAAGTCACTTGTAATAAATAGGTTCAACGTATAATATTTTAGGATTATTTATGTCTGTTTCATGACCCGTTTCTAACACATATAAGTTAAGGGCAAAATTAAGGTCTCTTATCGTAATGCATCGTTTATATTTATATTCATGGCACTTTAACTAACGACAATATTGTTCTACACACTCTTTGCTACATTTTATAAATGAATACATTTTAACTTATAAAATATTTTTTTTTATCTTTCATCGGTAACTGCTTTTTCCCGAATCGAACAAAATTGTTTTTATTTACTAATTTTGAATCTATTATAAAGCCCTGATATCTAAGCATGATACTAATTTTTTGTGTTTATTAGGGGATGTAAGGTAAAGATATTGAGGATTTGTTAGCACATATATTATTGTTAATCTTGTATTTATTTAATTATTTATCATAAAAATCGATTCTATGTTTGATATTTTTATTTATAAATTTAGGCGGGTAATCATAATGCTGTAAAAATTGTTAAGTTAGTTTACATTTTTTTTGGATAAAATATTGGGATAGAAAGGTTTAAAACTTTATCAACTAACAAGAGAATGATACTTTTTTTTGTGAGACATGTTTATAATAGGGTTGTGTGACATCGAAACTGTTTATTATATGCAGGTGTTTTATGCATAAATGGAAATTATAGGCAGTATCAGCCGTTTTCTTCTAGTTTAAAATATCTATTATGTTTTGATAAATTATCTTTTTTTTGCGATATTTTTAAACCACGCCTGTACGAACTAAAATTCCACTGAAAAATGATATTTAAACTAGTCTTGCTATATTAAAAATCTAAATGATAAAAAAGTTATTGCTGTTTATATTTCCAAATTAAAACATGACAGAATAATAATAATTGTGGAATAATTTGTAAAATTTATTTATTGTAAGAGATGAAGATTTTAACCATATCAGATCGATGATTTCCCTTTATGTGAGTAATACATACAAAAATTAATGAATCATGATATACATTAAACGATTCCTTGAATTGAAGACAAAATTTTTTCGAAAGAAATATTTGACAGGTACCATAACAATTAATAAAAAAATATTCACTAAAATAATTTTAATTTGTTTTTGGAATAAGAAAAATATTTAGTGAAAATTGTGAATAAATTCCGTAGTAGAATATAAAACATGAATTCAGAAATGATTTGGGATAAGAAACATATTTTCGGAAAAAATTGTTTTTTCAAATTAACACATACTCTAATACAATCCGCAATTATTTTTTTTGGTAAGAATTACAGCCATCTTGTGCTACTATAAAAAAAAAGCACAATGATTTTTGTAAAATAGGGAATATATATAATTTCTAATGACATTAATAATATTGTTAGTTTAATAGATACAAAAAAATTAAAGGTTGGTCAGCGTGGAGCAGTCAGAGGGAAAAGCCCGGCTAGTATGAATATATAAATGTAATTATATGCATACCTAGTTGAATGTATGAAAAAATGGGTATTCGAATACTTTAAGACATACAACTATACACAGAGTCATACATACCTACATACATATACACGTTAATACACACATATACTTAGGCATATATGCATACAAACTCACGTATATAAATATATACATCAATTCATACAGACACCTAAGCATACGTGCAGTCATCCTTATATACATATGAACATTCCTAAAATATAAATCTCGTACAATGATTTATACATGCCAAGATAAATTCATCCATGCATTTACTTATTTATACTTTCATTACTACAGAACAATATGCATAAACACATAGATATAAATACACATACATACGTACATACATATACACAGGAACACATAGATACTTAAAGTCATACATACATACATATACCTGCATATTATACATATCTTTAAAAATATTGAAATTCCAGAAAATTGCATGGAGTTAACGTTGAACAGGTGATGATTCTTCCCAACTATCTATCGTAAAAAAAATTTGAGCAGGGAAAAAGGGCTGGAAAATTAGTTATACGTAAGCTTATCATAAAAACGATTAATGATCGATAATATAATGGTATAGTATGATTAGTCTACAAGTAAGATGAATTTGTTTATTAAAAGACAGTATATCAGAACTACCATTCTCGCCGTATGCTCTACGCACTATAGAAAAGGAGAATATATCTTTATGTTTAAATGTACGGAAAAGTAACTATTGTCTTATAACAAAAAAAATTTTAAAATAGTTTTATCATGTAATAAAAAATACCAACATTCCCAATTTTTTTTTTTTTAATTCTTAAGTGACATAATTATTTTAAATTAAAACAACTTACATGGAGTAAGAACTTTCTTCTTGTCGGGCACATCTGAATATTTTTTACTGAACTATATTTCTAAATGCTTAGTCATTATTGTGATTAATCAGAATAAAAATTATATTTATCTGGTCAAATTTTGTTAAATCTTATAGTCTGGTATAAAAACAAGAACTTATGTATATTTTTACAAAATTAGGTTCAAAAAAATTTATCATTCTAGGTTTGGTCTTTTTGGAACCCGAGTACACCCTTCGTAAAGCAAATAGCATTTGAAACTTGATCGTAAAGGCTTTTTTACAAACATCGCTACGCGTCCTTTGCCCTCATCTTGTGCCGTTAACCTCTTAATTCGCAAATTAAAGTTTTTAATCTCTAAAACTACCATTTCTTACCATGGGCACAAAGAGCAGCAGAGCCTTTTTGCTCTCGGGCCGCCCTTTTCGCCCTTAAATTACTTCGCGCCCACAAGTGTAAAGTTTTTGCGGCCTTCCAGGCCCACAATCCATTTTTTCTTCAGGGTGAAAAGTAATTAAGCGGGCAGAAAGTGTGCCCAAGGGCGCAAAATTGCACCTTTCACTCTCGGTAAGACAAACAAAAATCGCAATTTGGGCACCAACGTACAATAACCCCGCCCTCCGGGCGTGCTTGTTTGTATTTTGCGCCCAAGTGACGTAATGTACTCTCTTGCATAGTTTATAAAGAATTAATAAATGAGTAATTAATTTATTATAATGATACAAATTTATACTAGATGTTATACTAAAATGTTTTAGACCTTGGTTTTTTTTATTTAAACTGTTCAGGTATATTTTTCTAAGTTGTACTACGTTTTAGTATATTTTGGCACATTTTTTCATAATCTGAAATATGTTAGTGAATTTTTAATATTATTACTAGAGACCGGATTGTCTGCAATTTCATATTATGCATTTGCATATTTTGAGTAATTTATTATTTTCTGCAGACTTTCCATATGTTGCATATTTCGCAATTTTTTAGAGCATTTTTGCACATTTATAAGTATAAGAAAAGGTTAATAAATTATTACCTTCATTTTATCTATGCATACATCATATTTAAAAAACAAATAAAATACATAGTACAAATATTCAACGTACTTCACTTTTGTTTATCTACAATGAGGTTACATCGTGAAAAGTTTTAGTCAAAGTATACAGCTTTCAGTAACATTCTAATATTTTTAAAAGCGCAACGGCAACCGATAGAGACACTGTTTTATCGTGGATAAAACCGTATCCTGGAATATTTACATATGATGGGAACTCTATATATGGTCACGTTTGCGAGAAAATAGTTACGTGTATCAGAAGATTTTAAGATCAATAAGTATGAAGCGAAAAACTATCTTCATTTGAAGGCTTGTTACTATTAAACCTTCGTATTATATTGAGCAGCACGTTGCAACATCTACTCACCTTGCTAAACGACGGAAAAAAGGCCGGTGACAGAAACTTTTGTCAGATGTAAATGTTGGCGCGTCCTCGTCGGTTGGAGAAATAAAAAATGAGTTTTTTCAAGATTTGTGCAAAACGATGGTTGCATGTAATATACCGATGCATAAGCTCAACAATCCCTTTTTGAAAAGTTTTCTTCAAAAATATTCTGTACACAACATCCCAGACGAGCCTACACTGCGAAAAAACTATGTGCCGGCAACTTGTGAAAAGGTACTGAAAGAAATACGAAGTAACTTAGCTCATAAGCTGCTTTGGATCTTAGCCGATGAAACTACTGATGCATGTGGCCGGTGTGTAGCAAATTTAGTCGTTGGAACATTGGATATCTAACCTTTACCAGCTTATTTAATCGCTTGTAAACAGCTTGAAAAAACTAAGCATTCAACCATCGCAAGATTTGTCAATGATTCAGTAAGAAATGTATTTGGAAATTCTTGTGTGGATGAGAAAATTTGTGTGTTTGTGTCTGATGCTGCACCATACATGCTTAAAGCCGTACGAATCCCTTTTTCATAATCTGATGTTTATAATTGCCAGAGCGTTTGAAACGATG
Organism: Copidosoma aretas; assembly: GCA_030522625.1. Lineage (NCBI taxonomy): Eukaryota > Metazoa > Arthropoda > Insecta > Hymenoptera > Encyrtidae > Copidosoma > Copidosoma aretas. The sequence goes on from JAPYYV010000256.1 coordinate 24,169, forward strand.
GCTCTACTAATTTTGTAAATTTAGTAAAGTGGGATACAACACCCTTAAGAATAGTGATTTATTAAGCTCAGCAATGGCACTATACCTTAACATTTTTTTTACAATTTAATTTTCGCAAACTTAATAACTACAGTGATCCATTTAATAAATCTTCTATGAATGGGAATTAAAACATTGAAAATAAAGCTGCAGTCAATAAGTTAGCACTAATCTTTCTCAACAACGTACTTCTGCAATTATTCAACTAAAAATAAAGAATGAACTAAAATATTAGAATGATTTAAAACGTAAATAAAGAAGCTATTTCTATGCTCTATGATGTAGAATTATTTCAAAAACAAAATTTTAATTTTTACCCGAATAGTACAAAAAACATTGTAAAAATTTTTTTTAACCAACAAGAATTAAAAAAATAATTGAAATTTATTACTTGAATGGATAACCGTGATGTGACTGTCTTATTGTTAAAATATTATTGAATTTTATAAAGCTCCTAAATCATCTATAGAATAAAGCTGTTCATGAAATTAAATTAAAACTTATTCACTCCTAAAACGACAAAAACCGTTTTTTAGCATTAAAAATCATCATAACAACCTTCATTGGGCATGCGTCAAATCTTATCGTCAGTTTATATAGGATATAAAAAGAAACTTTTTGATCCTTGTATCATTACAATAATTTAGAGGGTTTCTTAGATATGACATTCAAGAAAATAATTGTAAGTTTTTGACAGTAAAAAAAGATATCATGAAATATTTTTTTTTCAATTTTAAATAAAGCTTTTGTAATGTTTTATGAAAAAAGACTGTTAAAGCAATTAATTTTTAATTGTATTACCCTGAACGATGCTAGAAACCGCTTTTTCGACATAGAAAATTGTTATAATAACCTTTATAAGGTATAAAACTTGAATGTTTTTAAAATTATCACTAAGATGTAGAGACAAATATTTTGAGCGTTGAATCATCAAAATCACTTAAAGGGTTTTGGTGAGATATGACTGAATATCCACGAAAATCTTAGTAGTTCTTTAATAAAAATTAAACAAAATATTATATCAAGATAATACAAGATGAAAAAAAGAGCTATTTTGAAGCTCTATCGGAAGTTACTATTTTAAATTAAATTAAATTTGTTTACCCTTAAAGTAGTAGAATACCTGTTTCATCACCATAAAAATCGGTATAAAAACCTTCGTAAAGAATAAAACCTAAATTTGTTTTTTAAGCCACCGTAAGGATGAGACAACAAAAGTTTTAAGCCAAGAATCATTAAAATTTACCATTAGTTTCCTCAGATATGACAAATTACATACGCGCACACACATACATACACACACACACAGAGAGATGAACTATTTCTAGTAATGGTATTTTTTTACTTTAGACACCATTGTGACGTACGGTAGCTAGAGGCTCTTGTAACCTCGCGCCCTAAGCACGGCACCTGCGCCCACAAGCGGACCAACCTACAGTCCTGTACTGTTTAGGTACTAGCCGGGAGACTAAGCCATTCTCTCTCCCTGTTCGGCCTTCGAGAATAATACCTCGTGCACGTCTGCTCTCTCGTATGATCACTAATAAAAGTTAAAGTTTTTTCAACTCATGGGTACTCATTTTCTTAGCTCACCCAACCTCTGCATTTTTCATATAACAGGGAGTTGAAGATAACCAGACTCTTAATTTTCAGCACTCGACGTGGAAGTGTGAGTTGTGCACGACGAAAAAAGTATTGTTTTTACTTTTTTGTCGTCGGGTAGCACCCATAGTGCAGTGCGTTGAAAATAAAATAAATAAATGTGAGTAAAACAAATAGTGTAGAGCGGGAACGTGACTAGTAATTGGTAAAAAACAGTAAACAAATGATACATGTGACTAGTTATTGCTGAAACGAGCAGCGGAAAGCGGACGACCGTAGCGATTGATTGAAGGTGCTAACGGCATTGCATCCATCTAGGAGGCGAACATAGCCAGGAAGTCAAATGGGGGAGAGCAGGGAGACAGGACTACACCACGCTACGCACCATCGGAAAAAAATATGTTTGATAAAAGGGACCAACGTGGCCATCGCGATGCTAATTATAGTCTTGATCGTGGCAGCAGTCCAGGCAAGATAAAAAAATTAATAGAATAATAATAGCAACAAGTAAAGCAAAAGAACAAAAGATAAGAAAAAGGAAGAAAATCTGGGCTTCAGTAAAATTGTGTAAATTTTCTCCCCATCAAGGAAAAGCATAAAATATATAAGTAAAAAAAAAAAAAAAATTAAGGAAAAAAAAATGTAATCTAGGAAGTTACGGCAATGGAGGGCGAAAGGTGGAAAAATGCGGAAGTCATAACGGACGACAAAGTATGGTTAAAGTCTTGTCACAACTCCGAGGTGGTAAAAAAATTAGGTAAGGCGAATAGAAAGATCAGGGACTTGGTAGAAATGATCCTTAGAGGCATGAAAACAGTCGTGTTGAGGGTCAAAGGTAAACAAAAAGATGATACTAAAATATTACAAGACGACGGGGCCTCCAAATCATAGGTAGAGTGGAGAGGAAGGGGAGGATTTAGGTGCGGAAGATCCTTCCAGGAGCGTAAAGAGACGGCAGCATCGCACAATAAGAAGGGACTTGGAGTTACCGCAGAGGTATTCGGAAAGAGAAGGGGAACAAAATGAAAGATAAGCGTACAGCAGAGATAAAAGAAAAACCACGCTGCTGCGGGGGCTTACCGGACTCGAGAAGTACTAGAGGAGAATGATGGGGCTAAGGAGTATGCAAATCCAACAGCATAGATATTAAGAGCGCGAAGACGGAAGAAAGACTTTAGACGGGGTAACGGACTTAAGTGCCAAAGAAATCAGATCGCCAGAGACATGAACTTCGCGAGTACAGCTTTACGGACTACCAGGGGGAGTGGGAAAGGGAAAGCTAGTATTCTATCAAGGAGTTAAGTGGGATAATACCGACGATACTGATGTTTACAGGAGATCTATTGAGTCTCACAGCATTCACCACGGTGGTCAGGGCAATAGGCCGAAAGGTGGACGAAAGAGACATGCTATATCTTTGCAACCTAGTTAAGAAGGCTGAAAGGTCGTGCAGCGCCTTATTTAAGTGACAGGATGACTTAATACGAGTCAATACAAGAGTTTCTCGGGAAATCACGGAAAGATATAGAGCCATTAACAACGCAGAATCAGCGATGGCATAAATTCGAACAGAACAACAAATGGACGACGAGATAGTAGAGCATTACTCAGATAGAGCCCAAGGGTTATTCAATAGGGCAATGGAACTGCAGGGCGCAGACCCAGAAATTTCAGAGGTACTACAACGAGGACTGAAAAGAAACATACAGAAAAAGGTAATTACACAGTACATATGAGGACTTAAGCTCCCTTATAATCAGAGAGTTTCGCAGTATCGGCCAGCGACGCTGACCGAATCTATCACATTAGCATTAAAATTCGAGGACATGGTGAGTATAAAGCCACTTTTATCAAGTATAGATAGAAATGGAAGAAGAAAAAGTGAGCCTAGAGGATGTGGATACTGTGGCAGAAATTAGCACGTAGTAGAAGAATGTCCCATATTGTGGTACGTTATAGAAAACGGGCAACTTGTACAAAAAAGGTCATGGTGAGGAGGTCAGAGAGCCTTACAATAAGCGGTACCAAAATAAAAGTGACGGAAGGGACGGAGGAAGAACATATGACCCAATAACAACCGAAAAATATAACAACAGGGGCTACATAACTGAAAATCAGGATGTAAACGGACCCCTTTTAGTAAGGCTTGTAGAATGGATTATCCAAAAAACAATTATAATTACGGCAGATATAGAAAGTATTTTAAAGGGGATATGATTATCGAGAAAAAAACAATAACGGATATAACAGGCCGAATAACAGAAAATACAGACAAAGGGACAACAGTAAAAGTAACATATCAATTAATTATAACTGGAAAAATAATGAGCAGCTGAACCAAGACAAGATGGGTTACCTCGTACACAGGGGCCGAATTTTTAGAACGATGCTCGGAGTTCTCCCCCAACATCAAGCATCGGAAAAAAGCGGCAATATATAGTAGTAGGAAGCAAGAAATAATCGCTGAATATACAATCGAGCAAAGGTAGAAAATGAGCACGGAAGAGAAAAAACTTATTTAGTCAGAGGGATGGGAAGAGGAAAAAGGCAAGCACAAAATCACGGCTCATGAGCAACTCGATACAAATGCGCAGGCAATAAATAAAGATAACAAGGAGAAGTCGGCAGAAAAAAAGAAAACGAAGGATGTATATGAAGTGCTAATAAACAACGCAGCGGTAGGGCGCAGACGGCCGACAGTAATACTAGAGAGTGCTGATTTCAGACAGAAAAAATTATATGTAAGAAAATGCGTTATTAGATGAAAACGTAAATGTAAAAAAAAACAGCAGTAACTCATGGAAAACGTTAGATGAAGGGCACGGTAGACGCAATGATCTACGGAACGTCGTGCATCTTCCATATAGTCCCGCAGAATTTTTCAATTAAAGTAGACGGATCCCTCGGGTGGGACATGTTTGAAAAACACAATGGTGAAATTAGTGCAAAAGAAAATGAATCAAGCCTAGGTGGTATAAAAATACCGCTAAAGACGGCAGAATATCTCAAGATAGCTGCAAGATCCCGACAGGTTATTTATGCGAGGGTCAAGGAAGAATATAAAAATATACAAGATAGATTCGTACCACTTCAAGACGTAGGAAAGTACGTAGATTTTGGGAACTTCTATGGCACTAATGCAGAGGGTAAAATACATACGGAATTTGTGAACTTTTCCAACAAAGCAAATAAAGTTACAGTACCGGAGGTAGACCTTCTAGAGTGTGTCACAGCAAAAAAAGTAAAATGGGTAGGTGACGTGGGGGACGCCACCAGGAAGGAAAGTGCATTCTTAGGCTTGATAAAAGAAAACGAATACGACGAAGAAGTAAGGAAAAGACGGTACAAGCTGAAATACAAAAGTGTTAATGATGGAAAAGAAATCGACACATATGCAGAAAAAAGGTGGTTTTAAAAGTATTAAGAAAAGAATTGAGAAAATAATGACGTTGGGGGATACCGAGGACTGTAGTAGTCAGTTGTAGTCAGAAGATAAAGATACCCACAGGCTATGAAATGAAACATCAGTAGAGAAATCCAAAAATTAATAGATTTAGACATAATAGATTTGCCGACCTCTCCGTATAATTCAAATATATGGATGGTGCCTAGATCACAGACCATCTAGCGGATCTAAAAGAATGAGAAATTGAGGTGTACATGGATGACATCATGTTGTTTGCAGCAACACTCGAAGAGTCCGACGAATGTTTTAAGATATTAGTGGAAAAACTGGCAAAGGAAAAAATGACCATATAACTAACGAAATGCCAATTTCTGAAGAGAGAAACTAAAGTAATTGGTCATGTGGTTAGAAATAGTAAAGTAAAGACAGACCTAAAAAAGATCGCGGTGGCAAGAAAACACCCTAGACCGACGAATGCAAAAAAGATAAAGCAGTTTCTAGGATATTCCAGGTGTTACAGAAAATTGATAAAAGACTACGCGAAGAAAACGTGACCATTATCAAAGCTGACGAAAAAAGACAGGGGATTTAAGTGGAATGAAGAACAAGAGGAAGCCTTTAAGATACTTGCCGACGCTTTATGCTTGTAATCCGTGTTGACAGCGCCTAATTTAAGTAATTCATTATTGTTACGACTGACGCGTCAGACTATGCTATCGGTGCTATCCTCCGTTAGGGAGAAATAGGTAAAGACAGGGGTTGGGTCCTTTTCAGCAAATCAAGCGCGCGTTACTTCAAACTTAGGGATCGACTTCGTTATTCGTAACTATATTCGTATTGTGCTTATACCAACATAGTAACTATTAAATTTGCATAGAGCTTTCTTAAGCTGGTTTTTTCCACTTTTTATCGTTAAAAAATGTTCAAGATTTCGATTATTTTCTCTAACACAGTATTTTGATGTAAATCATTAGTTTACAATTTGATAATTCTTATTATATAAAGAGGCCGTTAACAAAGGGTATAGGGATCATAAGACGATAATCAGAGTTAATTAGGATTGCTTTTGGTCGTAACATATTTATAAATACATATTGTAATTGCATTTTACAAAATTTCACAAGTTAGCTGTCTTGTTACCCGATTGCTTTATAATAGTAATAATCAAGTTCAATTATTATTTAGTTTCAGTTGAACAACCGCTATACTCAATTACAGTATATTTTTATAACAAAATAGGTATTACTGAATATTATGGATACGTATACGTAAATATTATTAGGTGTCGATTGATTTATAGATCTAACTATATAAATTATCTTTAATCATTATACAAAAGTTCTCACCTTTTTTTTCCTTTTTAAAGATTACGGCTATGTTATATTTCAACGATTCCTAGCTAGCTTAGATCCTCTGATATTTTTTACAGCAAAAATAGTTATTCACGTAACAAGTGAAGAAAATACGATTTTCAGCACAAGTGATGATTAATTCGCACGACTGGCAGGAATTACCAGCACCAGCTGCGAGTGTGAGTTAATCACACGAGTGAAGGAAATCGTCTTGCACGAGTTGTGTACAAGATTTTTCGCAATAAGTGTGAGAAAAATATAATGGTACATTAATTAAATTAAGAAAAAGTAGAAATAACTTGGATTTATTTGTTTCATATTTCTTATTTCGTACATTACCACATATATACATATCAAGACACTCGCCTGTGCACCAGCATAGTAGTAAATGTTAGTATCATTATTCAAAGACCATTACGATCTATAAAAATTAGTAAAAAATGTTTAGTAAAAAAGGGGATACGAGATCCAGGTGGGGGTGCAGGGGGCCAAGCCTCCGCTTGGGGTTGAAGGGGGGGCGCAAGCCACCCCCCCCCCCTCCCGCTGTGGAACAAAAAATAGGCTCGTGCGTCAAAAAATTAGATCAAACTCTCGCAATAAGAATAATATAAGTCCCAGGAAAGCGTAACAAATTAAGCTTATTCCCTTAAACAAAACTTATCTTAAAAAATAATATAATTCAGCCCTTAGACAGAATATAATTTTTTTTTTTACTACTCCTTTCAACGTTTTCTCCTTGCTCTACTCACTGAAATGTATATGTAGCTACTGACTTTATTTGACTGTTATTGAGAAATGAATGATGGATTTAATATGGAAAATGCAGCTAGCTCAACAAATTTTTTTTTTTATCTTCAAAATAAAATTTTCAATCTTATACTTATACGTAAATACATATGTATATTGTACCTACATAACTTAAATCAACTGTAAAAATGCGAGAGTGGGAAAGATTATTACAACTTACATATCAGATTAAAATACGAGATGCAAAAAGCTACTCAAAATAACGGTGTACTGATTAATTAAGAAAATTTTAATAGTGTTACAAAAAAATCATTTAGTGTTCGACATAGATTCCGCCCATTTGCCACACACTGTGCGGCAAAATCTATGTCGCAAACCTTTGCCGCACAGTGTGCGGGAAAATTGATTGTCCACACTGAAAATAGTGCAGAAGACACCTATTTTCCGCACACTATTGCGAAAACATAAATAATTATCACAACAACATTTAGATAAAAATTATTAAAGAATAAATCGCTGTTCTTTTTTATCGACAAATGTAGGATATAACTACCTAAGGGAATTCGATGGTTAAAAGTAGCTATGTCCTATTGAATGATTTATAAAGACTGCCGAGCAAATCTAATAGCATGATGCTAATTTTTCAATGGTAAAAGGATAATTTTCGTATTGGATAATAACTGTTTTCGAAGCAAATATTTACTACTTAATTTTTATTGGGTGTGGAAGAAATCGTCACTTGTAAAAGCACCCCACATAATGTAATGGCTAATTTTTTATTTTAATCCGATTCTAACTTAACAAAGCTTGTTTTATTCCTGAAAGAATTTGAAACAGGATTAACGTGACAAATTTTTTCAAATATTGAACGTGTCCAAGGTTACAAGGAATTGTTTGTACGATAATAAAGGTTTCTACCAGTTTCCTTTCCAATTTCTATAAACAATCGGAAGTGACTTGGGACACGATAATTATTTTTTAAAATTTGTCACGTTAACCATAACTTAAATCACGTAAAAAACAAAACAAGTCTTGTCAAATTAACATTGGATAAAAATTCAAAATTTTTTATTAGATTGATGGAGTTGCTTTTATAAGTGACGATATCTTTGCAAGCAAGAGAAAAAATTTAGCATGAATATTCTGGTTTTATACAAAATTAAAGTCGTATACTATGAAAATGATCTTTATGTTTTTCGATCTGCACAACTTACTTTCTGATAATTCGATAACATAGCTATATTTGACCGTAGAACCTTGCTAAATTCAAAACATACTAGTGACTGAAGATGGAATGATCACCCACGCTTTTATTTTCATTATTAAGATCAAATTCATCTTGTTAATCCACTACTTTGATTGCGGAAGTTTCTGTCTTTGTCAAAAATAATCTCTATTGTCTTGAAAACCTCATGGCAGATCCAATTAATATTCACAATTGATTTGTTTTTTTCTCGAAGTAAAGTCTTCTGAGCGCCCATTAATCTATTATTAGAATCTTTGTCATAGATATGACCCAAAAAAAAAATTATTGCAAATATCATGATTGTGAAGATGCAGATTTTTTTTATTTTTATTTTTTTCGTTTACCATCGCCCAAAGGCTCAGACATGGCTATTCAAACACAGCATTGTGTATTTTAGCCACTTGGTGGTTTTGTTAGAAACAGTGGGTTGGAACAGTGGGGAGAGACACGTTGAATTTTTTTATGGGAGAACAACTTGAAACTAATCAGTGTATGACTTTAATTGTGACCCGTTGTCTACGTATAAATACCGGAACTAACTTCTGCACACCTCCTGATCACATTGTCCGTAACGTAAGAGAAACAGTTAATCGATCCCCGTAGTAGAGTTTTGCTGATAAGTGCCCATACACGATTCGAGTCCATGGGATTTCTTTGTCATTCCATGTATTTTGACCTCCTGGAAATGATTAATCAAAGTGGTGCTCGTTACTTGTCTGGAATAAATTGTTATTGACAATTTTTGATACAAAATTAGAAAATAAATTATTTTTGCTTGAAAAAAATTTCTTCAGACTCTTTGGCTCATTTCACGTCGAAATGATACTTCGAACATGATTCGTAAACTCGATACTTTACGAGTAAAAAATTCTTGAAGCTCAAAAAAATAGCGCTTCTACGATTTTCAACGACGTCTTACTCAGCTGTTACTGCATTATTTTCAACTTACCAGGGCTCAAATGGTACCTTAAGATGTGCATTCTAAGATCAAATAAGATTTATAACAATCGGCAGCTTGGCATCCGCAGTAGTGTTAATTAATGCATACGCTGTAAGTATATCTATATATAGATGCATATACAGTTATACACGTCCACGTTCTGATCATAAAGTGCACATCCTAAGGTATTATTTAAGCCAAAGTAAGTTGAAAATAATGCAGTAACAGCTGTGTAATACGTTGTTAGAAATCGTAAAAACTTTTTTTTCGAGCTTTAGGAATTTTTTACTCGAAAACTAAGAGTTTACGAAAAAAGTTTGATTAAGCATTTCGACATAAAATGAGCCAAATATTCTCAATAATTCAAAAAAAAAAAAAATTAATTTTTGAATTAGTTATTAAAAATTGTCAATAACAATTAATTACAGATATCAAGGGACAAACACTATGGTTCATCGTTTTCAGGAGGTCAAAATACATAGAATAAAACAAAAAAATCACATAGACTTGAATCGTGTACGGGCACTTATCAGCAAAACTCTACTACCGAAGAAAAACGGCCAAGCGAGCCTCCAGGCAAAAAGCGAGAATCAAATAGAGGTTCACCCACTATATATACTTAATTTAAATACTCAGAAGAAAGTAAAAAGGATGATTTTGATGGCATAAAACTATTTTCTAAAATCGAAAAACCGTTATATTTAACAACCTTAATAAGGTGTGAATCTTAAATAATTTTTTGAAGCACCATACAAAAAAAAAAAAATACAGAAATTTAGAGCCGTAGTTTACGGAAATCAGTTTACGGGTTGGTGAGATATAGTTAATCTTAGAACCCACACAAATCGACACACACATCTACGTGCGCATGTAGAAACATTTTCCAAGATACCTCAAAATGATATAGTTTTATTTTAAAAATTAAAAGAAAAGTTCGTTGTTTCTTTATACGATGCCTAATATGTGAGAGTAAAAATAGTAAGATTGTAAAATAACAAGTTTGTATGTTAATTTTACCATTGGTCTTTATCGTATAGCCTACGTCTTAGTGTCAATTAAGAGCGCGCTATTTAGTCATCACTTGATTTGCTCGCAAATATAGAGTTATCGCTAGAATTTCGATAAAATACGGTGAAATTCAATTGAATTAAAAACGACCACACAGAGCAAGAAGACAATAGCAGGCAACGGTAAGGTGCAGCCAGAAGAAGCCGAATAGAGGACTTGGAGATAGTAAATCTACATTCGGAAGGGCCTGAATACAGGATGGATGAAGAGGACAATAACGGTAGACACTTAAGAAGTTGTAGTGCTCTAGGAGATCGAATAACCAGCCAAGAAATCCTAAAATCGTTGAATGATTTTGCTGGCGTTCTGGAGGGTTAAGGTGATGGAGTTAAAACAAAAGTTTCTCTCAACATAAGGAACGGAAAGGTGGGTGATGGACCAGAAGTCAGAATTGATGTATGGGAAGTAGGTAATAGTGGTAGCGATGTAAGCAAAGATGATAGCCAACGCAAGAAACAGGATGGAAAAGGCAATAAAGAGGATGTGAGAACGAAAAACAATAGTAAGATAAAAATGGAAGTCAAACCAGCGGCAAGGAAGCCAACCTTTCGTGAGATGATCAAGTAGAAAGACTATCTTTGCATAGTAAGAAAACCCCCATAACATCAGCTGATTTTTGCAATGACAATCTCGGAGAAAAGAGCTCATACATTTCAAACGAAACGCTTAACGAGCAGATGTGCGGATCAGATGGAAATTGTGCAGAGCCTTGGAGAGAGTGGCAGATAGTAGATGTTAGAGTCAATGGTAAGTGCTTGTCTTACAGCCTCATGATGTTGTTTGATTTATATTTTACAGCAAAATAGTTAAGACAATTCTTACTTCATTTAAAACATGTTGATGACTGCATCTATCCAGAAAACACTAGAAAGATTTTAAGACAAAACTACAAGTCAGGGGATGAGGAATGTATTTTTGTTTTCTCCAGAAATTCGGAAAGAATAGCTGTGTGCACTATATATATATATATATATACAAGGATGGACCGCCAATGCGTCAATATTACACGGAAATGGCAGGGGCAGAATACGAGCACAGGCTGTATGAGCCGGAACATTATAGAGCACTCTGCAAAAAACGGTAAAAATGCTACAAGCCAATAAACAATTTGTATGAAAGTACGAATGAGGATAGTGCAGTAGTTCAGGTTGCATGAAGAGCAACACTGAGAAAAAGAAAGGAAAACAAGTTTTAGAATACGAGGCAGAGAACAACAAGGAATATCAGGAGGAGAACAACAGAGAAGAACAATACCGATCACGAGACGAGCGAGAAATCGGATTTTAAATCAAGAGACAAAAAAGTTCCAGAAAAACATGATCTTTCGCCACCCCCACTGGAACCACTGCATAAGCCAAGTTTAGTAGCGAGGCCAGAAAAATCGGAGATACCTGGAAATCAGAAAGATGATGAGATCATCCAAATGGGAAAAGATAAAGAGAAGAACGGCAAAGATTTCGCCAGATAATAATATAGAAAGACATAGTGGTGATGACACTACAGATTACGACGAGGTTAGCACAACCATACTTGGTCTAGAAAGGTACAGAGCGTGCAGGACGCGGCTACCAATATAATGACTGCCTTGAAAGCCACAAAAGAGTAAAGTTGTACCGCCAACTTATAGACTTACAAAAATAAATCAACACCCGTTCAGATACCTCGACAACATCGATTTCTGCACAATAACGGAAAATATACCGGACACTGGAGGCCTAGATGCGATTCAGCATAGAGGGTATATAAGCCCAGCAGCGATATCTATGGCAGATAAAAGGGTTGTAGACGTCACTTTATCAAAAGCAAGAATAGTGCCGGTGATGAAATTATACGTGAAAAAGCCCTTTGACAGGAAAGAAGTGCAATCAGATATCAAAAAATGTGTATCGTCCATAAAACAAATCATGGGGCTTAACAATATCAAGTCAGTGGGTATTACACGATTTCCTGCGACATTAAGCGCAGCACAGTGGGATTAATCCGTAGAATAGTTTAAAAATATCTTTTAAAGTGTAAACGTATCAGCGATGTTATATTTCAATAACTTAACAGTGCCACTGGAGGAACAGCGATTTGCGGTGCTGAAAAAATATCACGAATCATTTATGGGAGGTCACAGGGGAATGAACCGAACGTACAACAGAGTCATGAAGGATTATTATTGGAGAAACATGCGACCAGGTGTATGATAGTTGGATTTTGGTTGTAAATCATGCAAATCAAAGAAGCGTGTTAGGGTAAAAACAAAACAGGCGCTTATTATAACAGATACGACAAGTAAACCGTTTGGAAAAATATCGATCGATTTCCATGGACCGATCAACAAATCATCTTAACACGGCAACAGTCACATAATGTCGATCCAAGATTGGCTTAGAAAGCATGTAATTTTGGTACCAGTAAAGACAGCGACTGCTTTAAAAACAGTTATTTTTCTCTTGGACAGAGTAATAGCATACTTTGGCGTACGAGAAAAAATTTTGTCCGATAGAGGCAGACACTTCTAAAACAAATTATTAGAGGAGTTCGCAAGAATGTTGAAAATAGACAAACTGGGCACTACATCTTTTCACCCACAAAGTAACGGTACTATAGACCGAATGCACCACACTTTAATAGAGTATCTGAAGACATACGTAGATGAAGATGACCTTTGGGACGAACATCTAGGGATGTGCATGTGCGCTTATAATACGACAAAACACTCATAGTCCGAGAGCCCACTGCAAATTTGGCTGCCTATAACTGTTGAGGCCAAATTTTTTTTGTTAGATAGCGCGATTCTCGTGCAAAACAAAAGTCCAGGGC
>JAPYYV010000257.1:0-47603 GCA_030522625.1 Copidosoma aretas
TCGGAATAATTTGAATTATGTGTTCAGTGCTTGCGCGAGAACATCCCTAATTTTTCTTAGAACGATTCAGAGTCTTATAGAAGAGCAATTATACAAATTATATAAAGTTTAAAAAGAAAGCCTGCTTAGAAGTATTACTATATATACAAGTTAGGTTAGGAGCCGTCCTCTCAGGCACGGATGCCGTGGTGCCGTTGTCGCAGTTAACATTAATAAAATACTTTTTTTTTTGTTTACTGCACTGAATCACAACAATCTTTTCAATTTGAAGATCATAATACAAATCTGAGTTTATCAATGTACTGAATAATAAAATTGTTTTTAGTAATTCCACTTATCATTAGGACTGGGCTCCGTCACTTGTTGTTACGGTGCCCAAGAGGTGAACTCCCTTAATGTGGTACACCCACTAACCCGTTTGTATGGTCTTACGGACGGGATCAGGTCAGATTTTGCCTTTCTATCCACGGCAAACAAGTTTTTATGATCTGCTTTTGCTGCAGCCAGCTGTTTCCCGTGCCCATTACGGAGGGTGCGCGTTTTCTCCCGACACATACTGCCACGTATCGTTCTTAACGAGTATTACATAGCATCCGTTTGGATTTTCGATGTAACATAATTGTCGCGATACAAATATTCAAGTCGCGAGGTATGTGTAGTAGGTGCGTCTGCCATTTTTGGCTTACAAGAGAAGAAGAAACCGCTGGGTCTCGAGAAAAATTTTATTATTAATTAGTTTTATCGTCTAAGTCGGTCAACAACTTCTTCGGTGACTTAAATGGAATTTTTGAGCAGACTCGGCCAATAAACTATTAGGCTGATACAACAAACTCACACGTATCTATTCTAAATACTTGATTTATTAGATACGTAGTTTTCATGGTAGAGGAAATTCCAAGACTGATTTGATCGGGTCAACTAACAAACATACGTATTTATACGAACATAGAAATACACTTATATTACATTACACATAAGGTGGTATACAATACAAGTAGCTACATCTATAAGTAAAGTCTTCAAATAAAAACACGAAAAATAGTTATACTTTAAGGATAGTATCTGATATTGTTATAAGGTTAATTTATATGTACAACCAAATGTGGGTCCAACCTCGTCACATGCACACTTTACAGTTTTTTATGACTCTCCACGGCTGCTTAGCTGGTGAAGCCCTTGAACCACCATCCAACAAAAAAAAGCAATACTCGTCCAAATTTTGAATTTCCTCCCCTTCACATCCCTTCACTACATATACAAATATTTCCGAAAATGGGAGATGTCTTCTAAAAACCAGCTAAGCTGAGCAACATTTTCTCCTCCCCCCCTATAACACACACCACTTCAGGCTCGCCACATACTTAAATCTTTCTAAAAACGAGCAAAGTGATCCAAATGCAGGCTTAGCTCTTTCCGGAGCCACCCAGATATTAAAATCTCTCCAAATACGGATAAATGTCTATTAAAGCACGCTTAGTATCACTTTACAACTTAACAGCCCTCCTACATATTCAAATCTTTTTGATAATGACAGAAGTCTTCCAAAAGCATGCTTGATTTAGATGTACACCAAGATACATCTAGGATATGACTGATAAAAATAAAAATCAATAGTTTATCTTTATTCATTCCAAACAGATGCATATTTTTTAATAGTGAGTACACCATATAATTTCTCTGGATAATAATTTGGTCAACAAGTGATAAATACTCATAATCATAAGCTTACTTACAATATGCATGAATTAAAAAATTATAGTCATTAGGCTATTATAATTCGGAATTGGTTATACTTCCTTTTACACATACACAGGAAGCTTTACGTACTATGAAAGGACATAAATCTCTCATATATATATCTGACGAATAATAGATTCTTATTTAAGAGCACGTGAAAAAATTGTAATAATTAAGTTGCAAATTATAAAAAGTGGTTAAAATACACCAGACATGGCTATGATGATGTAAAATTAGTATTTTATAATTTCAGTATTATATTTTTTAACAACATGAGCAACATCATTTTTCTGAAATAAGACAACCGACTTTAAGTGAAGTTACTGTTTTTGTTAGACATGATTAAATTTGTCTGTCTGAACTATATTTTTCATTTAATATTAATCATCATAATTAGTTTTAACATATAAATATTTAAAGATGCATCTTTACATGAAAATGTATGGTTGACCAAAGGGTCAAAAAGTGTTTGTATTCCGAAAATATGTGTGTAATAACTCCGCCATTACTTTCTTTATAACTGAAAACGCTAAGACTAAAAAACAATAGAACTTTTAATTGATAATGTAGTATGAAAAAATTAAAATTACAAATTTTTTTCACCAAACATTCAAGTAAATGTTAAACGTTAGCTTTTTCGGAATTCTCGATGTAATAATATTATTTTCTTTCATGATGTATTTAAATATCCGTTGTTACTTACCGTTTATAATAGTAAAGCATAAGACAATTTTTCAAATTATTTTAAATTCAATTTTGAACAAAAATAATAGTCATTAATTATACATAAGCAAAATAGTACTGTACGTAAGTTACCAAATCAATAAGAGTTGTGTAAGTCTATTCGTTAAGACGATGCAAGAGCATTTTTAACAACAATAGAAAAGTTTAAATGATGAAATTAAGGGGTATTCTGTATATGAATTTATCAACTAACAATTCCATGAAACAAGTGACACTAAAGCATGCTTAGTGAGTCTATGATTTTTCTTTTATTACAGAACATATCTTTCTGATTGTACAGAGCAATTCCAAACTAACATTTTCAAATAATTGATCGAATTATTTCAAGATCAATGTTTTACTGTACATAATAGGAAGCAAAATTTCCATTATATGATGAAAAATCATACATTCTGAATTTTGTAAAGCCGCAAAAATATGCAATAAATTTTTGAAATAATGAAACATCACAATAAGTCTAAATTATACAACAAGATGTATTTTAATCAGTTGGTAAAGTAACAATGTCATAATTATACTTACCATAAAAGTTTACATTATAATCTGCAATATTTTTTAACAGTATTTTTATGGTGTCTCATGAGAACAAGTATGTACAAAAACACTGTCATTATTTGTGTGGCCTTAGACTGCAATGTATATGTTGCAAAATGTTTTAATTATACCTAATAGTCTTATTCAATGGCCGTGTCTGTAATTTGTTCTTAACAGTTTGTGATTTAACGCCCTAAGTACTAGTTAATTATAAATGTTAACGTTATAAACTTACTTATATACAAATGTTTGTATTGAACTTAGTGTACACTAAATTATATTTAAACTTTTATTTTCTTACTCTATCGAGAATCATATTAGAAATAAATAAATACTTTAAGAGACGAAATCAAACATGAAGGCAAAAAGGTCCTAAGTTTTATGAGGTTTTTCATTTAAATAAGAGCATACCCTTATAAAATGTTGTTAAATTTTATAAAATAATTTTTTTTTTAATAAATAATTACCTCTATTCCATACTTAAATATATTGTTTTTGTAGCATATCAGAGAATGGCTCTACTAATGTTACAAATTTCATACAGTAAAGGTAATACCACCTTTAAATTACAGTACTCTCTTGATTAAAATTTTTACGGATTCAGATTAAAACATATTTCATTACGGAAAATTTTTATGAAAAAATAGAGTGCGTTCCTTAAGTTTTGTATTCACACGAGGGAAGCTGGCTTGCAGAGAACACAGTATATTGAAGCTGTAGCATTATTTAGGGGCACAACAATATCAAATATATGGGGGTTTGGGAAGGGGGGTCAAGAAATATACGTATTGTTTTCAGTTTTGCATTCACGTGGGGGAAGCTGGCTCGCGGAGAACACAGTATATTGATGCCGTAGTATTATTTAGGTGCCCAACAACAACAAATATATGGGGGTTTGGGAAGGGGGGTCAAGAAATATTCTTATTGCTTTATACGTTTTGGAGCCGCATGAATATTTTTTTAATTTTATATCTAATTCACGGAAAAACTAGAGATGGAAGGCAGAAA
This sequence comes from Copidosoma aretas, assembly GCA_030522625.1. Classification (NCBI taxonomy): domain Eukaryota; kingdom Metazoa; phylum Arthropoda; class Insecta; order Hymenoptera; family Encyrtidae; genus Copidosoma; species Copidosoma aretas. The sequence continues at coordinate 4,024 of JAPYYV010000257.1, forward strand.
TGGTGTTTTTTATTGAATTTCTCCGAAGGTCAAGGACAGTTTTATAAATCGTAAAGATTCGTTTACCAACATTTCCCCACTACCCTTACAGCCCGCCGCATATCCAAATTATTCTAAGAATTAAAGAAGTCCTCAGATATGAGGGTTGGTTTTGATATAGATGTATATGCTGGTAAGGCTTCGCACCCCTGCGCCATTCGCGTGCCAACCCCCAGATTTTTCATGATAACGCCAGGATTATACAAGATAACCATTGATTGCATCCTTCCATGTATACAATAATTTATTTGAGGTTATTCTTCTATATAAACGCTATGCAGGGAAGTAAATAAACGATTTAAAATTTTTTCCCTTTTAAAAGTTTGTAACGTAAGTGAGATTTTAATTTCTAAAAAAAAACTTTTTTCCACCAGATTTAATCTCGCGATATCGTGCATAGCAGCCCTATACTATGTTGACTTAGGGGAGTTCTATCGGTAACAGAAATAACAATGAAAACGAGACAAAAATTTATTTACGTGTAAACTTAACCTCGAAAAGAACACTGTCGAAGTTTGGAGGCATGAGGGTTCCTCGAAGCCGAAAAATTAATATTTTACTGTAACGTATTTTAACACGCGACCTTATGAAAAACAGCACTTTTTGAGCCTTGTAGCTCATATATCTCGCTTATCAACATTTAAATTGCAACCAAACTTTTTTCAGAGATAAAAGAATATCCATTTATTCAAAATAACTTTTAAAAATGCTAGGAGGATCCCTAAGAGATTGAAATAAATTAGTAAGCTAACTAAAAACTACTAAAAATTATGTTTTTACGTAAGCATGAGAGGGACAGACGATACGTCCAACAGTCGTATGCACAGTATATGTACAGTACGTACTACAGTGAAAGATAGAACTCCCTTAACTACGAGCTAATCCTCTTAGTAATATAGACATCACGACCTCCTGTATTTTAATTGGTAACTCACTTTTAATGGTAATATTGAATTACTGTCTATTCATATATTTATTTAAATATTTGATAATGTACAATAATAAACTATCAATAATTGATATATTAAGTTTTTCGAAACTTTAAAAATAGCTTTTGGTTGCAGCCTTTCTATACATTATTTGATATTCTATTAATTAATTGAATTGTAAATGTTAAAATAAATAAATAATCATTTTCTCAATTTATACACTTTTTTCAAAATTTTGTTTACCGCAGTTTTATTCATATAATCTTTCTAATCATTGTTTTATAAATATGAGGTTCCATGGATGAGCTTTTTTATTTTCATCGTGTCTTATCATTTTAAAATTGAACCTGGGATCATTACCATACTAGTTTTTGCGAAGTGAGCTACAAAAACGTACCTAGAGGCAAAATTAGCCACATCTACATCTATTATATGCCGAAATAGTATAACTGTATACATAGGTGCCTGAATTTTTTTCAAATATTTTTCCTGCTTCGAAGCCACTTTCCTCTAGACCGATTAAAAATACAAGATTATACAATTTATTCTGAAATTATTATAATATCCAAACTTACCCAGTAACCTAATTATTAATAACAATAAATAGTTATGACTCAGATTATTTGTTTTTTCTTCGGATATTAGGTTAAAGTATATTGGGTTATTCGGTTAAAGAGACATAAATTTATGCTTGTCTTTGAATTTATTTTGAATTAGTAGATACAATATTTATAAATGAACATTGTAATCGGGCAAGGTTATTTGGTGATTTGGTTGACGGTGCGTCAGTTTTAACTTATTTTACTTCTATATTAAGCTAGAGTGTATATATATCCTATTCAGTATTCGTTTTATTTGCGGTATCACTGTTAGTCAAGTTTTTTGTTTTCCGCTGTAGTTACATACAGTTTGTTATTTTTAGACGCAGTTGTAGAACATTGTCATAAAACACATATTTTCTGTTCTACAAATACAGAGCTTACTTGCCCTAATATCTAATAGATTTTTTATGTCGTCAAAAGCTCGTGCTATCCAACAAACCATGTCTATTTACGTCATGATCGAAATTATAATACACCTATGTAGTAAGTAAAATACACGAAAAAATAGGTCGTGTCACATTTTTTTTGAAATAACATTATTCCTGATTAGAAATATTTAGCCACATACATTTAAGTTATAGTTTTTTAGACTACAACATAATCATGGTCTGCTCATCTTGGTCTCCTTTCCATCATGTCGATGAGTCGGTTGCTCTGTCCAATTTCTGTATAAAGTTGTAATTATCTTATGTATGTGTTTTCGAAACCCAATAGACAAATCTGCTCATATTCTAAATAACATTCATGACCAACAAACAGTGTTAGCGGGAGAGTATGTTTAGTAATTTTTTATAAGAGCTTGGATTTAAGTTTATTGAAGTGACGTGCTTAGCTGAAGTATACAGGTTTTCAATAGGTATCTGTTTCATCAGCTGTATCACTGACGGTCACTTTTTTATTTTCTTTCTCGGTGCAGCAATGTTGGGTATTTTTGACGGAGTAGAACATTGTAAACAAACCCATTTTTTTTTTTGCCAAATTTGGAGCTTTATTGCCATTAAATCTGAATGGTTTTATCTCTTGTCAAAAGCATATGCAAACCAGAAAACCTTGTCTATTTACATCATGATCGAAAGTATAATATACCTGTATAATTAGTATAATACACCAAAATATATTGCTAATTATATTTTCAATTATGTATAAAAAATACGTCAATACCGATTTGGAGATCTTAGCCTTTCACTGCTCTGATATAGTTTGCTAGACGACAGCCTAATCAAGGTTTGCACGCACTAGGTTTTTTTTTTCATCATGTGCATTAATCGGTTGCTCAGTCTGATTCCTGTAGTAGGGTGTGATTAGTGTATAATATAGAGTATTATTTCATATGCTTCATTCCGAAACCTAACATACTTCTCTGCATACACGGTTCGGAAATAAATAATCGAATAATTGGCGAAACAAAAAATCCCGATGGGCTCTAAAGGAGCGGCTTAAGCAGTAATCAGTTGTTTTTGGCAACGTTCGAAGACGTTAAAGGGCGTTGGTTAAAGGATTCGTCTGTGATTGGAATAATTTGACTGTTTTCCGGAGCCTCCGTCGAGAATGTGTCTTTTGGGTGAAGTTGGCCGTCTTTGGCTACGGTTAAGATAGCAGGGGTTGCAAATTTTAAAGATTCAAATAAACTCTAAGTCCTTGCCGACTGTTAGGTATGTAAGGGATAACCTAACGAAAATGTGGAGCAAAGAAGGCCTGGGGGGAGGGGGGTTGTAAAGAAACTGTAAAAGGGTATCAAGGGCGTAAGGGGCCTAGTTATAATGAGGGAAGCAGTGACGGGGCCGTGGGGGTCAAAACTGTAATCAATATCGAAGAAGGCAACACACTTTTCCGTTATTTTGTGGGGGTTGGGCGCTGTGGGGGACTTCGGAGGGTTAAGGGGGGCTTGTTGGGTCAACACTTTTCATAAAAAAAAAAAAAATTGTATTATATTTCTACCTTATTTTGCATAAAATTTTTCTATTAGTCAAAAGACAGCGGGGGGCGTGAGTTAGTGGTGGAGGGGAAGGGGGCAGAAGGGACTATTACTAATGATCCACACTAATTAACTATATAACTTAGGAAGATATACATATATATGTCTACCTAAATTATAAAGATATTTGTGTGTAACATTCCACATACTACCTGACGGTCCCTCCGCCGTCCACCGACTCGCCCTGCCCTCACCCCCCCTCCCGCCCACAAAGTAAGAGAGTATTTTATTATTTTCTCCGTTATTCGTTCTTACAATATTTTCCACCCAAACCTCCGTACGCTACAGTACCTCCGCCCACACGATTTTTTTGGCAATCTCACTGCCCAACACACTGCAGCCTCAATATTACTTTCAGATTTGTATATTATCTATGTCAAAATTTATGAGACTCAGGTTATACTCTATCGATCCAATTTTTTTATTATGAATTTTTTTTATAATATATCAACATCTTAACTTCTAATTCACATATGTCCTTAATACAATAAATTACTCCAATGATAATAAATAAGCTAAAAACCTTACGTTAGGAAAATTTTCAAATACATATTTACATTTCTACCTTCAATATATAGTTATGTATGTGAGGCATTATATATGTAACTCCAGCCCGACCTTTCATCCTCCACCCACCTCTACAGCCACACCGCAAGATAAGGGACCGTTCCTTGTTTTCTCCATTATTCGTACTTATAATATTTTTTCCCTGACCCCCACCACCCCTTAACCACCCAACGGGAGCCACCTAACATGATTTCGTTGGCCCCTTTATTCTTTTCATAATGTTTTTATACAATTATCGTAAAAATAAATGAAACTTCGTCCACACTCCATTATTCAAATTCCCAAGTTATTCAATTTGTTTGAGAATACGATTACACTTTAACATCTAATTCAGATATATCTCTTTTCGACATGGGTATTTAAAAAAATTATTTGCTAAACTTTTTAATACATCCAATTATTCAAATAATGATAAATTAACTAAAAATTTTATATTCAAAAAGTTGAGTAGTACATGACTACATTTTCTGATTTTTTCAGATATTTTTGGAACTACGCAAATAAAATTAAATCTACTTAAAACATTATATTCCAAAAAGGTTAAAGAATTATTCATATGATCCTTTTTTTTTCACTTAATTTTTCACACCACCCAGGAGGTTAATAGATGGACATGATTCATACAAATGGTAGTTAGTAATATTTATTTGTGATCGCATCTACTTAATAATGACAATCATTAACCATTTTATACGTTTGATATCAATTTATTCGAAACCATACAATTATTGGTGTGCTTTACTTTTTTTTTGTTAGAAGACATAGTTGGAAAATATTTTGATCCAATAATTATACAAGGTGGGAAAAATATCCCAGAAAAATATTATAGGTCACTTAAAGTAATTATACAGGTATCAGAGGAATCAAAAACGATGAAATCAAGAAAGAAAGAATTTGAAAAAATTGATAAACAGCGTTCAAGAATAATTAAGAAAATTAAAAAGATTATCCTAAGGACTGGACGAAATACTAGAAAGAGAGTACAAAAATTGAATATACGTCAAGACAGCACGTATACAATTAATAGAAAAGTGCATAAAATAAGACGAAATGAAGCTGCACGCAGAAGTTACAAAATGTTAAAAATAATTTATAAATTCACAAAGAATCAGATAATGTAGAGAATATATACGATAAGTGAATTAAAGATAATACAGAATACATAACAATAAAATACAAAATTTAATGTCAATAATACGGTCAAGACATTGTGTCACGCACATAGCATTCTGAACACACAAAGCAGATGCTAAAAGTCTTGGATAAATATCGTACAAAAAATGAGCTGGAAACATAAAAAAAACCTTAACTACAAGGAATTGAGATAGGATAGGCAAAAAACTGTTAAAATAATAAGGAGAGGTATCGTGGTTTTCAAACTAGTATTAGGACCTAAAAGTGTTGTTTATAACAAAGAATTCCTTTCTGTGGCACGGAGAAAAAACAGCTGGTAGGATAAGACCGGCTGTCAATGCATTTTAGGGCTTAAGAAAAATAGGTAAAGTAAACAGTTAGATTTGAAGATAGTTTCGTATGGGTTACATTATAAATTAAGGTTGCTTATATGGTGCAAGGACTTGGTTATGCAAAAAAACAGTAGAAAAAAATTAAAGCTGATTTACAAAAATACTGCTGTGTTTAAAAGCGAACACTCTAGTATATATATGTAATACAGTGAAAATAGGATTGTAGTAAGGTTATTATAAGGAGAAGGTCAGATAATTACTATTTTCACAGTTTAAAAATGGATAGGAGCGGGTAGCCTCACGTATGCTTGATAAAAGTATTAATGAGCATATTTAATAGAAATCCCAAAAAATTGAGCAAAGTAGTTAGAGTAGGATATAAAATCTTAGGGCATGGGGAAACGATAGGTATTATAAAAAGATTAGCCAAGACAAATGAGTTTAAGAAAATCAACCAGAATTTAAGAAGGGGAAGAAAGACTTTTATCAATCAGAAAATGGTAAATACAGGATGCTAATTGACAAATTTTTTAAAGAAATAAAAGACAAACCGTAATAAGATAAATATTAGAAAAAGGAAATCTAGACAAAATATTCCAAAGAAAAACAGTGTAGTATGAGGCCGAAAAAGAGAGGTTGTTGAATAGTAGAATGTTGGCTATGCAATAAAAAAAAAAAAAAAATATATGTACATAAAGAGACAAGAAACAAAAAAAAAAAAAAAAAACAGAAGAAAAAAAAGAAAAAAAAAAAAAAAACAGAACACGCCAGAATAAAGCTATAACTCTATTGCAAGGAAATAAGTAGGTGATATACAAAACTATATAGAACTTTTTGATAATATTAGTAAATGAAGGACCGCAGAGCACACTTGTACGTGGACTGACATATTATGCATTAAAAATTAAAATAAAAAATTGATGTGGTCCTTGGCTTGTCTGCTGCTCACGCATGTGGATGACTCCGCTCTCGCTTACGTATATTTTACTCGGTACACATGATAATCATAATTGTATAATTTCTTTTTTTTGATAAATAGTGGTTTTTCATCGGTGCTTACTATGCACATTAGTGATTTTTGTCACTCTTGTTCGTTTTGGTAAAATTAAAGCAACTTCAATGTGTGTAAGCTTTTTGAGGATATCTTATTCACTAGCACATAGCCTCAGCATGTCATTCTGTGCAAATTGCTGGTTAGACTTCCCATCTAGCTGCTTAATTGTTTTTTGCCTTACATGCAGCAGTTTATATTATGCTACAAAAGGGTGTGCTGGGGTTCCTGCATCTAAGATACGTGTCCTCATATTCAAAAAAAAGAAGCCAATGACGCTTTACGGATGCATTACATGTACAGAATAGGGTGGCATAAGCCTAACTATTGCTCAGTCTGTTTAATTTTTTGAATAATTAGTAAAAAACGTTAGTGCATCTGTCCAGGCCCTTACTGGCCGAATAAATTATGTTTCTATACTAAAGAAAGATATAAAAAATATAAAAACTGACCTTTTATAAGTGCGTGCAATGAATGTAAAAATATCTAAAATACAAGTCGATATGGGGATTTCACAGTAGGACGTTACTTACGTCAAAGACAGAGTCCAACAAAGAGCCCTTTGTCGTCTGAAAAAAACCTTTCTGCTGTTCGTAATATCTTCTGGGATTTACAAGACATCTCCTAGAGTGCTATAAATGTTTCGATTATTAGTGTTGCTAAGGCTTCCTCAACAGATAGCAATAAGATAATAGCTGAGATGGCTGAAACTTTTCCCTTGATTGAAGGTATAACAATAACTATAGGTGAGAATGCTGTGAGAGGTAGAGAATCTGCTGATGGAAAAGTAAGACCTAATATAGTTACTATGGGCAAAAAAAGACGTTATTACTGTCTTTAGTGGTTAGAGTAAGCTTTCAAATAAGATATTAGTGGCCATGGACATGACTGTTAGTCTAGAAAGTTTTTTACGCCTCTGCAATTACAAGCCAAGTAGTTTAATAAGTCTAGTGTCAATCAGAACCAAGGTGTCCGGCTTGTTAGAGGTGTCTTAAAAATAGCCCCCATTAAGAAACAATGTCGGCTTACTCCTACCTACCGACACTGTGATTGTGTTAGCTAAAACAAACTTGCATTCTGCGTCACTAAGCTCGAAACTCGGGTTTATAAATCATACTGTGTACAGAAAGGGCCAATATTTGGATAAACAAGCACACAGTGGTTGTGGTGTTTTTAAAGCTATCAGCAAACTTTTGCACAGTACTAAAATACAGTGTCCCAACGCCATTGATCAGCTGTTTATTAAAGTCAATAAGCAAAGTGTTGTGTATGTTTTTGGAGTTGTTTACCTGCCACTACGCTTGTCCCAAAAGGGTAACCAACGTCTCCTTGACAGTGCTAAAAAGATCTGTAATCAGCATGTTAGTAGTAAATTTATTTGCTTTGGTGACTTTAATTTACCCAATATGATGTAGAATGATAGTGTCTTACCCCGCATGATACTCCATCGATCTGAAATATCTCATTATTGAGAAAAAGCGTGCCTATAAGGCTTGAAATCGCGTAATTGTTACAGTTCAAAAGACTATAACTCATGTGCTTGCCCCTGTAACGCTCACGTGAGGTAAATTACTTACGCGATTTCCTACAGAGTATAAAATGCAACATTAAAAGTTTCTAGAAATGTGTAAATAATTTACAAAATTATTTTGCATTCAAAGCATTATTTACTATGAGGGTACTTGCGCCTCTACTGCCACCAACAAAGCCAACTTTTTCTCACGGTTTTTTAGCTCCGCTTATAAAAGTAGTTCGCTACAGAATCTAAACATACTTGTTATGCTGTCACAAGCCAGTACTTGGTTAGCCTGTCTGGTGATTACAGAGGCTAATGTCTGCGCTGTTCCAAAGGATATAAAGCCTGTTACTAGCCAGGGTCCGGATGTGTGCCTTGGATCGTTTCTCAAAAGTTGTATTGATGTTGTCTCTAAGCCACTTGCACTCCTGTTCAAAAAGTTGTTGTTACTAGGCGCATTCGCCTCAAATGTGTAAGCAGTCTTGTGTCATTCTAATTTTTAATAAAGGTGATAATTCTATTGTAATAAACTACTGACCGATTTCCAACATTAATATTGTAGCTAAAGTCTTTGACAAACGTGTGGCTGATAAGTAAGCTTCTCAACTAAACCCTCTAATTAGCAATAAGCAGCATGACTTTAGGCAAGGCCTATCGCCTGTGACGGACCTCTTGATCTACACGTATTTATTATCTCAAGCACTAAGTAAGCAGTTGCAGATCGACTCTGTTTACATAGACTTTTCTAAAGCCTTTGAATCCTGAAATCATAGTCTACGAATAAAAAACCTGACAAAGTCTGGTTTAAGTAGACTGTTGCTAAAATAGTTGCATTTTTATCGTACATGAAGGAGTCAGGTAATAAGCCTGAGATCTTGCTTATCATTTCAGTAGTTATGGTACCACTATTGGCCGTCAAAACAAACCCACACCACTCGGACTTGACGCCAGAACGGTATGGATTCACTTTAACACGCCTAGAGTGGCGCTTATGTGGATGTGTCACGCAATTTAGTTGTGTGTATGTGTGTGTGCGTGTATCACTGGTCATGGATAAACGGTTAGGAAGAAAGTGGGAGGAGAAAGAAATGTAGAAAAACTCACAGCGACATATGTGAAAATGTCATGTGTGCGTGTGAGTGTATGTGTGTGTATGTGTGGGTGTGTGTTAGTGATGAGACTGGTATAGACCGTCTTATTAAGCCCCAACACCTTTAGAGAGGAGAGGGGGCACCTGTGCAGCTTACTAGGAAGATCATCCCACTTTTTTTCTTGAATATATATGAATTTTCACACTACACCAACCCATAGTTCATGCACGTTCTCTGGTACCGGCTTTTGGAGGCTCTTGATCCTGCAAGAGCACATTGCCGACTGATTTTTGTCGTGTACATACCACTAACAGAGAAGTACGAAAATGAAATATGTTAAACTCAGCATAATTACTGCGCAGACATTAATACTTCTCCACTACACATATGTTTTGTAAAACGAAATGTGCTAAGTGTTTCTCTTTTATGAATCTTAATTAAAATCATATAGACATCACTCTGATGAAAACAGAGAAATCCAAGTATTTTCTTTTCTCCTTATTTGCTTGTGTTCAGACGTCATTCCTTCCCTCGTAACATATTCAGTTACTCGCATCGTGTTTTCGTGCAAAAAGTTTTTTCCCATCTCTGCTGATTCTCTTTGTTTTTTACAATGTTATATTATATTTTGACGATTGGAGGGACATAAAAAGACTAGACGTACTGTATTATCTTACATATCGCACACCTACACTCTTTCGTTCAAATGAGTCATTCGAACGTCGTGTTTCTCGTAGTAACCGAATTTTTTTCTCTTACTCTTTATTCCGCTGAAAAAATTTCCGTCAGCATTCGGGAAAAATCAATCTTCATCCAATTTTTCTTTGCTCACACCGAGCCAGTCGTACAGTATCATATAACATGTCGCACAGCTACGCTTTTGTTCTAATGAAGTGCTGATGTTTGGTGGAGTTGCACTCTGTGTTGGAATGTTATGGACAAACGTCACGTTTCTTTGCATTAAGCGAAATTTTTTTTCATAGCCAGACTATATGGTTTCTTTCTTTCTATCTCTTTTTCGTCAAAACAACTGCAAAGTTATCATTATAAAAGGAAAAACTAGATTCACTTATTTTCAGTACAGTATTTGATCGTAGAGAAGAATGGACACAGTTAGTCAAATTCATTTGTCATCCATCATACAGTGCGCTCTGCTTCTCGCGAATACTCGCGAACCAGACTTGAGTACCATGTGTGGTAAAGCATGGCGTCATGATTTGAATAAATTAGATGTATTTGCTCTCCGTAGAAAATTATATTTTTTAATTTTACATTGTCATACTAAGACTGTCGTTGACATGTATAAGAGTGGTCTTTTTGACAACATATTTGTGTTTTTCATTGTAATTGAGGCTGTCCATAAAAGTGATCACAGAAATAAAATGTTGGCAAAAGTATTACCTCATCGATATCGTGAGTATTACATAACTTTATAAAAAAAAATCTATCATTTTGAAAAATCATTAAAAAAATATCTCTAGTTGTACAACGCATGCTTTCCGATGTGGTCGGAGATGAAATGATGTTATCGATAGAGAACGAAAATTTAAGTGAAATGTAAAAACTATATCCTATTTTTCTCATATTTATTATACGTATTTATTTTCTTACTTTTACCCCATCAATCTCAAACAATATTTAAAATAATTAAGGGGAGTATTGCGCAGCAAACATGATTTATAACAATAATTTGCACATGCCATACTAATATTTGTTGGTGAAAATGAATCAAAATTAACAATATCTACGTGTAATAGTCTGAACCATTGACATCCAGAATATTGAGAGCATTAAAACGAATGGAGTCCGTCACCGGTAAGAAGTAAGTGGTACTACGTCTTGTCGTAGGACGTTTCTTCCTTTTTTTTTTTACTTTTTAACATTAGTATTACTTTAGATAAAACCAACCAAGTACTAACAACAATGTTACTTCAAGTGACCGATTTAGAGTCATCAAGTAGTAGTATCACTAGTAGTGCCGAAGGCAAATGTGAGTGTTAACTGGTTTTTTTCGCGTTTTTTCAAATCGATATGTATATGCAATTATTTTTTACAGATAATCTTTTACAAAGAGAGGAGGGGAACCAACGTCCGTGTTTTATCGTGGAAAGCGAAACTACACGACGACATTGCCGTTTTAGATACGATGGCCGCAAAATACGCGGAAATATGTCATCATCACCAGGAAATATTAATCTTCATGATTGGCTTCAGGGTTGTATACAAGACTTACGTCGACAGATATGTGACAAGAGTACTCCGACCGATTTTGTTGGTGTAACAATCATTTCTAAAAATTACACTCACAGACCTTTTTGGTTGTTATTTCGGCCTGTATAAGATTTTAAAGTTAATGATTCGTGGGAACTTTTATTTGGTGCAGTGCAAAATGCAAATGATTTTAATGCCGAAAGTTTATTAAACATTAATCGTGCTATAGTAAAAGTAATTGTGGGAAATGGACGTGTACGTTTGACGGAGAAAACCGTCAATAAAAGATCGATACTAAACATCAGTAATCACGATAATAATCTTTGTCTGCCACGATCTTTGGCTGCAGCCTATGCTTATGCCGTAAGAGGACAAATACGCTTAGATAAGCCGCATGATTATTGGAATCTTATCTGTTGCACCAAAGGACCCACGCAAAACTAAACAATAACTAATATTTTAGATTTATCTAACGGTTGAATACCCGAAACCGGTTGTTGACTGGAGAAAATTCACAATTTTTGGATTTTTTTGCAAATTGTTCCACAGTAATTGTTGTGTATGTTTTTTTGCAATGACGAACGTTGCGATAGCTTTCTTTGTCACCGCGCAGGCAGGATTACAATTGTTCGATTATCTGTCGGTATTAGGACCGCGCGCTCTCTACTACGATACGTATTTAGTCTTTGACATTAGTACAGACGAGAATAATGACTTACCTATAGGAACAGCGTTCGGTGATCTCACATGCGAGTTGGCTAACAAAGGTGTGGGTACAAAAATAACGTCCTTTCTCTCTGGTGGTCCAAAGTTTTATGCATGTGAGTATAAAAAACCAGATAGTAGTAAGGAATACGTATGTAAAGTTAAAGGCAGCTGACTAAATCACACCATCAATCAAAAGATCAATTATAATACTATTTGTGAATGAATAGCATCACGTGACACGGAAATAACACTTTTAGGATCTACGATTCGACGAACCGTCTATCACGATGTGGTGACACGGAATGAAACCAAGACTTGCAAACCTGTGTAAGGAAAACATAGATTTATGACAAACGATATCAGTTATTCTTAGGGCTACACACGCCTCACTGATAAATAAAGTTTAATCGTAAAGTAAAAAAAATAGGGATGTACAACTCTTGCTAGGTAACGCAAAAGTGTTTGGGATGAACTCCTTCGCCACTTAGCAAACCAAACGGTACAAAGATCATAAGTCACTTCAAGAACGATGGAAAAAAAAAAGATACAGAGTAGTAAAAATGTATCAAATAACCTCAGATCGACGCACGTTTTAACGAATGTTTATACTTTATTGTTTGATAAAATACAATACTTTTCCAAAAAATATGTCATCAGCACATTCTTTTACTCAGTTGCTTATTAAATCACGATTTCTAAGAAATATGAACAGTACATTCTTTTACTCAAACCGTTTACCTTAGTAAAAGAGCATTCGACTCAACGGTAGCTGTTTGTATAGCTTTAAATACAAAACTGTCACAGAGAAGGAGAAAAAGAGAGAGAGAGAGAGAGAAAGAGAGAGAGAGAGAGGGAAGCGAACGTTCTGGAAAGTCTTCTACCTCCATTCACATAAAGCGACGTGGTAGGTGCTGAGCGGTAAGCTTTTCCAGTGCTCGAGCCGACGCACGGACCGAGCTAGTTGGTCACGCGAGCAGCCTTTGCACTTATCCTCACACCGGATTTAAGCAGCGGAAGCAACGGCGGCAAGATGATATTGGACGAAAAGAGCTAATTGGTTGCACAAGCTACCGTTGCGCTTTCATAAGCAATCCAAAAACGTTCACGGACTTGTTAGCGGCGCGCGCGTGGAGGGCCCCCGCCACGATTGCTTAGGTTTTTGACACAGCTTAGTTTGGCAGTATAAATACCCGTTGGCAACACCCGTGGACGTGTACGCTGAGCAGACCGACTAGCTACGGTAAGACCGTATTTGTCAAACGCTTTTTGCGACATGCTGACCGCTCGTTTTGAGCGCATCATTCATTGTTAGGGTGAGTGGCATACTAGCTACTGAGATTTTGCAAAGAATATTGAATTTAACGAAGGATTACTCCAGAGTAGCCATTGGGCAGGTGACTCAAGACCAGAGCTAGTTATCATTGACGATTTGATGCGCAAATCATGAAACGGTGGTGCAATCGTCGATTTATTCACCAAAATCAGTTATCATAACAATCTGAGCGTGATATTTATTATGCAAAATATATTTCATCAAGGTAAGGATCAGCGTGACATATCGCTAGACTCACAAAACATCGTAATCTTTAGAAATAACGCTATCGCGCGCCAATACAACATCTGTCGAGGTAAGTGTGTCTGGAAATCCTCGATTTTCACAAAAAACTTATTGGGACTCCACTTTTGCGACCATTTGGCTTCTTCCTCTGGGATCTCAAACAAAATAGACCGGACAATTGTCGATTTTGTACTTTTATTTTTTCGGACGACGAGTACCAGTACGTACATGTGGCAAAAAAACAGATAAAAGGAAGTGACACGGCGAATTAAGTTCCAATCGGACCGTTGTAATGGCGTCAAAGTCACGTTCTTCATTGGTCGTAAGTACACTGCCATTTTAAGAGCTCTGTATCATCTTAATACTAAACAACAGAGGGCGTTCTTATGCAAAGCTGATGCCGCACTGATTAGGTACATTTGCGATTCTGCGTGGAATATTCTCGAAGGAAATGTACCGCTTACCCCGACGAACTAAAAACGCTTACGCAATCACGCCAAAGTTCTTAGAAAACTCGCCGACAAAAAAAGTCATTCGGTGTCAAAGAAAAAAATTACTGTACAACAGGAAGAAAGCTTTATACCTGCTTTATTGGGCCCACTCCTGGAAACGGTGCTTTCGCTCGTGTAAATTAAATGGAGAACGCGAAAAAATGATTCTTCTACCCAAACAGAACGTGGAACGTTTGCAAAGCGCGTGTCTCAGCGATGGTCTCAGATCTGTGCAAACTCCGGGTACTACGACGAGTTGACTCGACGTAGAAATGAGCGCCATCTTGAATTTACCGCACAGTGACGAGCGAGAAAAGTGGAAGAAATACCAGCAAGTTTTGCAGCAGAGTTTACTTTTTAAGGAAGTAGTAAGCGAAAGAGGAAGATACTCCGATACAAATCTAGAAAATATCGACGTAAACACATCACAAGACAGCGAAGTTTTCGACGAAGAGGATGAGAGGAATCGCAAAGAAAAAGAGCGTCAGGGTGCCGAGGTTATCAAAATTGTACCCAAAAAGTTTCGTAAAAATACTGCAGTGATACTGCGTCTCTTGCGTTCTACTTTTAACGTCGAGTAGACGAATGATAATACAGTGATTATAGGTGGCGTTTATATAACACAGTCAAATCTTGTCGATCTTGAAAATGATGTCTTAAGGGACAGAAAAAGACGCGCACTAGTAGGCCGTGATCAGTTTGCCATGGCGCTTCGAATCGCAAACATCCCGCATTACTGTGTCAGAAACGACCGAGTAATAAGATTACTGATCGACGACGATGACGGCAGAGGTGATAATTCGAAAGCAAAAAAATCACCAAGTAAGAGTCAAAGATCTCGTTCGAGCAGTCAAAGTGCTGTTTTGGAAACTGGACTAACAACGTTATTAAGACAAACAAACCGAAAGAGAGTCGCACCTTAGGCACGTCAAATTAAATTATGGCTTTGATTGAGCGAAAAAGTGACGGGAAAGAAAAAGAAGTAAAGCTGAAGAAGGAAAAAAAAATAGCGCTCTTGATGCCATAATTGATTTACTACCGTTTTAAATGCATGTACCTGGATACAAATTTTTTGGCCCAGGAACAAAACTAGCGGAGCGCACTGAACACGGAGACGTAGAAGTCAATCCTTTGGATTAAGTTCGTCGTCAGCACGCTTTGGCTAACGCTACGGAAAAGACTGGTAATCGTCGAAAAGCTGATAGTGTATTAATTAAATTGGCATTTTCTCGTATGCTCGCTGGAAAAGTGCCACCGGACGAGCGAACAGTCGCTTTATTGACGGCGTGCTGTATGTAAAGCAAAATTACGTCTGAAAATTTTTTTCCGCACAGGGAGAGAGCTATTAGATCCAAACCTACCAAGAAAGAGAGTATCAGAGAAAAATTCGAGAAAAAAAAGGATAATGCTTGATACATTGCAAAAACCTTAGTACAAAGCTGTGCAATTCACTGCATACGCGGGTGGAAACAAACTCGTAAGTAGTGTAAAAAAAAATTTTCGCGCCAAACCTAATTAGATGGCTCGAGAGTCAAGATGCATACAATTTACACAGACCTATAACATATCGTTTTCCCAGAAGAAGTTATAATGTGCGCAATTTTGACGATGTGTAAAAAGCTGAATATAATGGACCTAAGATCTTTAAAAACTTACGACGACGGCTGCGCTTGCGTTCTCGTTGTCATCGATGTCTTCAGCAAATACGCTTCGGTAGAGCCGATGAGGGAAAAAACGTCGAAAAACGTTGCCAAAGCATTTCAACATATTTCTTCGAGAAACGATGATCGCAAACCAATGTGCGTCTAGACGGATAAGGGTAAAGAATATATAAGACGCGAGATGCAGATAACTTTAAAAGACAATAAAATTCAATGTCGGGTAGCTTGTAGTCCACAGACGTAAGCTGCTATAGCCAAACGCTTCATAAACACTATAAAGGAAAGAATGTGGCTATACTTTTCACACACAATCACCCATCGCTTTGTAGACGTTCTTCCGAACATCATCAAGGCATACAATGACAAAAGGCATTCGTTTACAATGATGGCTTAAGTTAACGTGACATAGCACAATGTTGCGCAAGCGCGTGAGAATATAAAGCAACGTTATAGTGGACATGCTTAATAAAGTCCAAACTATAGCGTTAGAGATTTAGTTCGTATCAGTAAAGCGAGAAGTGTCTTTTCGAAATATTACGAGAGCGGATGGACTTTAGAGTTGTTTAAATATGTACGTGTCTCTTGCATACGCGACCTTCCGGTATATTTTATCAGAGATTTGGCCGACGCAGACATTGACGGATTCTCTTACGAAGAAGATCCAAGCAGAGTGCGTGAGAATTTAAAGAAAAGATTTTTCGAGGTGGACAAGGTATTAAAAAGTCGGGATCAAGAACGATCCAAAGAATATTTTGTAAACTCGAAGGGTTATCCCGACAAGTTTTATTCATGGTTGATGGCTGATTAATAAAAAAACATATAGTGACGGACGAATTTCACGTTGTGTTACCTAGCAACAGTAGTATGCAGTATTACACGGATAATACTACTACGCATTACGTGACTAGGTTTTCACAACAAATTCGCTTGCACAGTCAATGTGTCGTTGGAATAACAGAGATTAAAATACCACTGACCTCTTAACACGTAGTGGAAAATAGCGAGAGGAAGATTACCGTAGGAATCATACCAC
The DNA here is from genome assembly GCA_030522625.1 of Copidosoma aretas. Classification (NCBI taxonomy): domain Eukaryota; kingdom Metazoa; phylum Arthropoda; class Insecta; order Hymenoptera; family Encyrtidae; genus Copidosoma; species Copidosoma aretas. The sequence continues at coordinate 20,922 of JAPYYV010000257.1, forward strand.
GACCACATACGCCACGAACGCTTAAAGAAGAAAAAAAAGAAAAGACTGTCTCTTATGTTGTTTCCTATACACATCCTGGTCTGTACACAAATGTCGAAGAAATGATTGAAGAAATAAATAGTTGTTATACTGTGCGGGGTCACGTGATTTTTAATTTGGAAAGGGGTGGTAACGTAGTTGCAAAATCAGTATGTCCCGAAACGTCCAACAGCAAATACGTACACCGATTAAAGTTACCCAAAAAATTACATAAAATCTTTGGATTTTAAAGTACCTCAATTATTATTGTTGAAAACTACAAAATAGAATTGATTCGCCCAGCTAATCTCGCCAACGCTTTACCATCAATGCTTATGGTTTACAGCGATATCTATGAACCATATATCGTAGGAGACGTTCAATCGCGTTTGTTGCGAGCGGTGTCGTTGGACCTTCAAGACCTGTAAGATTTCGCGTACCGTAGTTTTAAAAATAAAATTTTCTCACCTCCTATGAACATACCACTGTTTCTTAAGTCGCTCCACCTCATCAAATTCGACGTAACAGACCAAATTGGTGGACTCAAATTATTTGACTGTAGAACGATAACGGTGACACTTCATTTTAAACAAGTCGATTGAAAATGATGGACCTCTTCGACGACTATTTTATTCCACAAAGTGGTCGTAGGGGTACTTTAAGCACGATTCATAGAGAAAGTGGAAGGGGAAACGGACGCATTTACGTTGGTTTTTACTATAACAAGGGCACGGAAGTATTGGATGGTTTCTTGCCAGAGTTTTTCGACGAGTCTTTCCCCTTATTAAACGAGGTGCTAAAGCTATTGGCAAAGTAGCCGTTCGAACAGGTATTAATATCTTGTCTGACGTCACTACTAAAAATATGCCTTTCAAAGAGACATTTTACAATCGTGTAAGGGAGTCTGGTGATGTATTAAAGATAAAAGCCAAGGAGATACTGGATAAACTTACGGAAGGTTTCGGTTATAAAAGCGGTCGTTTTGACATACCATTACAGTTGCGACTAGACAGTGGTTCTGCACGGTCGACGCGTAGTCGTTATAAGGCAAACGGTAAAAAGAAAAAGTTAAAAAAAGTGCGCAACCAACGCAAAAAGGAAACGAAACAAGAGACGAGTATCGCGCCAGAGAAAAAGAAGAAGAAGAAGAAGGGAAGTAAGAAAAAAACTGCTAGAGACATATTTGATAGTTAAATAAAGAAAAATGGCTTTCTTGCACAGCCACTCGTGTAAGTGTTTAAAATCCAAGCTTCTTTTGTTTTATATTCCACCGATGCAAGCAACCATTGAATGATTGCACTGGGTACAGCATAAACCGATATCATCGCTAACAGACGATTCACCCATAGATTTCGTCGTACCAGGTGATAGCAAAGAATACATTGATCCTGCTTATATGATGCTAAGTCTACGTGTCAGATTATGTGTCGATGAAATTGATGATCCAAGTGCTGATTTATTGGCGAAAATCAACAAAGCAGTGCCAATAAATAATTTTATGCATTCGCTGTTCAATCAAGTCGATGTGTTCTTTAATTGAAAGTAAGTATCAACACTCAATAACGCGTACGCTTATAGAGCGTACCTGTAAACTTTGTTAAATTACGGGCCTGCTACAAAATCATTCCATTTAACAAGCGCACTGTGGTACGACGATACGGTGACAAAGATAGACGACGTGATGGATGCCAACGTGGCAATAGCAATGTGACGCGCGCTATTACCAGCAAAGAAATCGATCTATCTCATTGGTCATCTTTATTGCGACGTATCTAATCAGAAAAATTACTTGTCAATAGTGCTGAGGTAAGAATGCGTTTAAATAGATCTCGCGACGCTTTTTACCTTATGTACACGTCAAATTTAGTTTCGATGCTTATTAAGAAAGCTAATCTTTTAGTTAAACGCGTTAAAATAAGTCCATCCGTTTAACTTCCTTATGCTAAAGCACTTTTTAAAAGTATGGCGAAATACCTACTAACACGGGTCGAGGTTAGAGCTGTGACGATGCATAGTGGTATTCACGGTGAGATTTTGGATAATATTTTTTTGGGACAGATACTAAAATGAATTTTTGTCGGATTTGTAAAAAATCAAACCTACAACGGTGATCGCTCAATGAATCCACTCAATTTTTATCATTTTAACGCTAATTTTCTCTGATTGTACATCGATGGTGCTCAAGTTCCTTCCAAACCGTTACAGCCAGACTTTAAAACTAGTAATTTATACGTAGATGCTTACCATTCCTTGTTTTCGGGCACTGGTGTTCCCTTTCTCAACGAAAGAAACCACATTGATCGTAAATATTATCCAAACGGATACTGTCTATTTTCTGTCGATTAAACACCTGATTTATCAGCCAACGAATGTTTCCATTGAAATCTGATCAGACATGGTATCGTTAGGTTCAACTTTCGCTTTTCCGAAGCCCTGACCACGACAGTAAACTGTATCATGTATGCCGAGTACGAAAATATTCTTGAAATTGATGCGCCACGTCAAATTATTGTTAACTTTAGTGAGTAGATGGCGCAACACATTCATGTAGTATGACTGCTACGACATAGACAAGTATCAGTTTCTCTCTCCTCGATTAGTTGTAAGAATACATGTATACGTAACGATGGATCTAATACTCGACATACAATGTTTCAAGGTGAAAAATAATCATACGGTTCTTAAGGAAGTTGCCGTTGTTGCATTAAATTATGACTTTTGTGTGCACTGGGTAATATTGCCACCGTCAGATTTACAAGAATCAATCAAAAAAGCTTGACGTCAAAATAATTGGCTTTCGACGCATTTCCATGGTATTGATTATTCTAAAGGCGAGGTAGCTTTGAAAGTGGTTCATAGAGCTTTGCGAGAGACTGCTAAAATAGTGCGAAAAATTTACGTCAGAGGTAAGGAAAAGTGAGACATTCTACAGAAAATTACTATCCGCGAGATCAGAAGCTTGGAATATACCAATGATTGTCATCGTTTGATACAATGTGGTCTGGCTCTTATTGTTTCCATCACGCCTTGAAACAATCTTTTAGAAAGTATCGATGTGCATTGAATAGCGTGTATGGATTAAAATCTTGGCTTGTCGAGAACAATTAGCACTATAAAACAGAACCTATAGAGTTTTGCAATGGACTGTCTTCAGATATTACAAATTCTATCACAAATTTTCTCGCACACTGTCGGCGTGTTCCCAGCAGTTCAGATTCCACGGTTGTAGACGAAATCGACAGCGTTCATCATTGATACTGATGGTCACACCAAACCAGGTATGCATTGGATTGCTGATTACGTTGATAAACATTGTAACGGATTTTACTCTGATAGCTATGGTATTCAACCGCATGTACCCGACCACATAAATCGATTACGCAAAATTTGTAAGAAACTCCGATGAAATGTCAAACAATTACAACGTATATCTTTAAACGTGCGTGGTCAATTTTTATGGATGTTTTTATTCTGCATATGCATTGGTCAGGGTACCATAAATTTCTCGAAAATTTTTCTGTTGACTTGGATAAAAATGATGATATTATCAGAAGCATTATTTTACAAAAAAAAAAAAACAAAAAAAACGAGTTTTACTGTGTGTGGCGGTTGTTGCAAAGTCAGATATTTACAAAGTAGTTTTTGTAAAATGTCTTCGACGTAAAATTATTTTATTTATTTGCAAGAAAATAATATCAGTACATGCATGTAACTACAGCCATAAAAGTTTTAAGTAACACGTGCATTTCTCTCGATGCGCCAGCGAGACCTGTCAGCTTTTTATACTTTTATAACATTCCAAGAAAAAGGATATTAGCGAATTCTTGCGACTGCAATAAAGTTTATACTTCCATGTTGCCACAAGTTTCAAATTACACGAGGACTTATTTTCGATGAGTCAGCACATTCTTGTGAATGTGGTGAAGATTGTACTTGCGTTTTTAAAGAAGTTTCATGTAACACGAGAAGTCCTTTTCGACGAGTCCGCGATATGTGGCAGCTGCTCTTTCTCGACGACAATGGGTCTTGACGTCCCTTACTCCCCCACCATCACTACCACAATCACTCGCGATATTCATCTCTTGAGATGAGCAACAACTATGATGCAAGCATTAGTGTTTGCTCAATCGACATACCATGAGTACGATTGAAATACAAAATAAAGACTGGTAAAAAAATATTATTGTAAGAGGTAATTGCAAATCTTGTACGCATAAAGCAATATTATTAAAATTACTCCCCTACATTTTGTGCAAAATTTATGGCTTGAATAAGTCATTCAGCAAAAAAGTGATAACTGGACTTAAATACGAGAAATTTTGTCAAAATGGTTGGGAGCCAATCGTTCGTCTGTTTGGTTCGGATTTTGAGGGCATCGCTTTTGATGAGGTTGATTAAAATATTTTAAATGAACGTTTAAGGACAGTGATAAGTACTTCACAAAGAATGATACGAATTTAGACCACATTAAGATCGATAGTGCCGTTTGGAGTTTGTTACTTACAACTAGTAGTATTAAAAAGGTCATCAAAATTGGAGGGATTAGGACACCAAATGTGAGAGAAGGCGTTGCGAAACGGTATGGTCGTAGTTTAGTGTTTAAAAAAGTTACATTTGATTATTTAAATAAATTGATCTTAAAATGTATCAATTGTAATATGGGTATGATGAATAGAGTCTCGGTATTAATGCCTTGTGTCGCGCAAGAGTTTATCGTAAAAAATCTGTAATATAGTATCTGAGCGAGCGAATGGTAATGAAAAAACGAATAATTTATCTGTTGATACTATATTTGATATACTGTATAGTATAGCGTAATTTCATATCGACACCCTTATAACCGAGATAGATTATAGAAATAAAATGAAATAATTGATTGATTTTTTTTTGTCAATATTTAACCCTTTGAATATCCATTTAGGTTCCTTACAAAATTGTTTTGCATAAATTTAGAAAATTAATTTTATTAGTAAAATTTTAGTAAAACTAATGATTGTAAATACATAAGAATTTGTATATTCGAGAAAAATGTGTACCTCTAGTCTTCCAATTTCCATTCAAATGTGAAAATATTATAATACATTGCTGAAAAAAGAATCAACAAAGAGAGAAAAAAATTTATCTCACGAAAACACGATGCGTGTAACTCAAAAGGTTACGAGGAAAGAAGTGACGTCTGAACACAAGCGAATAAGAAGAAAAAAAATACTTTGATTTCTCTGTTTTCATTAGAGTGATGTCTATATTTTTCCAAGGAAGATTCTCAAAAAATATACATTCAGCACATTCCGTTTTACAAAACATATGTGTCTTGGAGAAGTATTAAGTCCGCGCAGTAGTTATGCTGAGTATTACATATTTTATTTTCTCATTTTCCTCTTAATGGTATGTATACGACAAAAATCAGTTGGAAATACGCTCTCGAAAAATAAAGAGCCTTCAAAAGCAGGGCTTAGAGAACGCGCGTTAGCCACGGATTAGTGTAGTGTTAAAATTTATACAAATTCTAGAAAAAAAGTTGAATTTTCTTTCCTGTTAGCTGCACAGGCTCCCCTTTCCCTGTCTTAAGGTGTTGGGGCTTATAAAGGTGGCGTATAGTGGTGTAATTACAGACACACACGCACACACAGCTTTTACCTGGATGGCTGTGAGTTTTCCTACATATCTTTCTCACCCCACTCTCTTCCCAACCGCCTCTCCCTGACCAGTGGTACACACACTCACACAACTCAATTTCGCGACACATACACATAAGTGCCACTCTGTTCGTGTTAAAGTGAAGTAAAAATTAAAAAAAATATTTAATTACAGATTAAAACTTAATGAAAATTTAAAAGTGTATGTACTTTATTTTTGATGCAATGTTAGAACAAGCTATATTCATCCTTTATCAAGCATTTTTATCAAATTTTTGGTAAGTGAATCTTGAATTGTTCTTTAGGTTGTACCGAATCGTGTTGGTGAACGATAAAAATGCATAATATATACATGTTTGTTTACTTATAATAATATTATTAATAAAGAATTAAGCGTACATTTAGCTGTGTTTCTGCTTTAACAATACACATTGTAGTGTTACAATTTATTAGATAGTTTGTATCGGTAAGAAAAAATTGTTTTGCCTTTTAATATATATTGGTATACGTCTTATGGATAGCAGTCGTTTTTTTATAGTAAAAACCTTGGCTAGAATTTTGTTTATTTAACATTAAATGTGATATGATAAATTTAAAAAATAACATGATTAATACAATGCGTAATTGGTAACAATAGTTTTCCATAGAAATATTAAATTCATTAAAAATATATAATTCAAACTATTGTTTCCGTCAGATCGTTCTAATTTTGGCAACTTAAAAGTATTGTTTTTTTCTTATTGAATTTGTAAGTATATTTTTAGTCTATTATTCTAACACTACAAGTGTGTATAAAAAGAAGGTTATTGATTCCAAGATATAAAAAAGCAATGTATACAATGCAAAATATTTTAATTATATTTTCTTAATTTGTTGTCACGCAAGTGCAGAGTAAATTGGAAAAGCACTACTGGTAAGTTGCTAGTTGTACAGCATTGCAGTAATATAAAAGGTTAAAATAAAGTCTCATACTGCCTATGACTCCCAATTAATTCAAGTAACGAATAAATGTATACTTCTATCCCCGACGTTTTGGCTATGAATAAAGTATGGCACTTATAAAGGCGCTAGAGTAGTAAAAATAGATAATGTACAAAATATTTCAATCTATTTAATAAAATGTACAAATCATATTGCCTACAAATAAATAAAGAAGATTGCAGAATGACTTGCAGTGAATGTTTAGTGGGCTAACGATTTTAAAAATACCGACGACTCTAAAACAAATAAGAATCGAACATTTTTTATATACATGATAGGCACATATGAATGATTATGTGTCTCTGTATAAAAACCCATAACAGATAACAATGTGTATAAAAGTACAATTAACATTATTAGCCTTCGCTATTAAATTTTCAAATATAAGGTTGATACGCTCTCTGGTAATGCACGACGAAAAAAAGACCTTAGCCTTGAGTCGAACCAGGAATCCTCCATTCTCTAGACAGAGTGCGTTAGCCAGTTACGCCACTGAGGCCTCCGGTATCTCTTCGTCGTTTCGTCATAGACGTGTATCCAAGCCTTAACGTCATGTATTTAATTTTGATGTTAAGCGATATCACCTAATTTTTCGCAGAATACGAAATATATCTGCATTACCAGACATCGTATTAACATTATATTTAAAAATGGATAGCGAAGGCCGATAAACTTAATTGTACTAAATAAACTACCCTGCTATCGATAAAATCACTTAACGTCAACATTAAATTGTATATGATAGCTTATTTGAACAGGTGCATAAGTGAATTTCATGATATTAGCGAGAAATTGTAATGTATTAATGCATCCATAAAAAAGGGAGATTTTTCGGGTCTGTAAACAACGTGTATAATAATAGAATATTGGATTCAGTCATGCGTTAAGACTAGGCACTAATGCATATCTTTACGCTTATACTCTTTCGCTTCACTCGCTTACCGTGCGAAATTTTTAACGCAAGCAATATCTTGCTGTAACGTGTGAAATATTATACAATAACGCCTTTGCTTATGCACAGTAGATGTATTCGTTATTTTTTATCGATAACGCATAGCGTTATCACAATAACGCTGGCGTATTAGATTTTAAAGCGATTTTTATGGGTGTTTAGTAGAGGTTATCGAATAATTTAAGTGTTTTCAAAAAGTGTTCGTAAATAAGCGCTTATTTGTGGTTTAAAAAAATCATTTTCTAAATAATGCAATTAGTTAAATTATTTACAATTTTTATTGAATCATACATGTATTGGAATAAATATAAACTTTAATAGGTTGTAGATACATCAATCAGAGTATTCATGGCCGAAAAAATCTATTATATAGTTTCGTTCTTTATTTGCTGCATTGTAATCTCTTTTGAAGCGAGCATCAATTTGATAAAAAATCATTTCAATATGCAAATCAGGAATTAATGTAAAGCACACATAACTTATGACTGTAATATCAAACTTTGAATAATAAGGAAAAAAAATTATCTCTTCAACGTCAGATTAAAAGTATTTCTTAGGCAGCACTTATGTAATAGGGAGGATTCAGTAATAATTGTCGCTAATTCTACTGGATCATATCTTAATTTCTCGCCCGTCTTCCACATAAACATCTATTAGTCAGAACTCCGAATGTCTGCTCCACTTGAGAACGAAACTATGTGTGTTAATTTGTATATTAGGCTTCTTTTAAGCTTTCGGCTGCATTAACGATTAGCTTCAATAAAATTGTAGGGGGCTTGTAGCCATTATCGGCTAAAAACTATATGTGATTCCGAAGCACATTTGTTTTTGAAACATTTATAAAAACAATCATTTTTAAATTATTTAGACATGGCTTGGAACTTTTATAGTTTGATTTTTTACTTATCTTACGTTAATGAAAGTATGCCATCTTACCTAAAGAATTTGAAAAAATATTGCTTTCTATGATAGCCCATATTACGACAGCACATTTAAAACGCTTTTTCTACCTTTTTTTTTTTTAAACTTATAAAATAGTATATTTGGGAAAAAAGTTCATCTTCTTTGCAAAAAATATATAAAATCCCTAAAAATAAGTGTATTATAACATTGATAATATGTTATTTTTTTTTATTTAAAGTTGTTAACAGGGGCTTTTCATTTTATTTGATGAATATGACTACTTGCAATGATCACCACTGTCATAGTTATTATGTAATAATATAAAGATGGAAAAAGTACGTGTAATTACGTTATGCTTTGCATTTACATTTGATATTTTAGTCATTTTACATATGAATTTGATAAAAAAAAACAAAAATAGCTCGAAGTTGTATATACTTACCTGTAACATATAAAATTTTAACTGCATTACGAATGCTGTTCGATGATTTCTTTTTCAATGTGAAACTTTTCTAGATGCGTTGATCATACAAGGATTGCCATAGAAAAAAATTAAATTTTTTCTAACTGAAGACCGATACCAAAACACATGATCAAATATAAATTTGTACCTTGCAGAAAACTTTTCTAATTCTTTTATTTATTAAACATTACAATTTTAAGCTTACAATATCGCTCTAGAACTCGTACGGCTGACTTGCACATTGTTATTGTGGTTTTTTTAGGCTCAGGATGATATAGATTATGTTGTAAAATTATTTAATTTAATATTTGTCTACACGCATGATAAAGGCCTTGAGCGGCTGAGATAATTATCAAACTTTTACTGCGTGCAGATTTAAACAGCTCACATATATTATAATATGGTTCTTTACAATTCTATTAAAAATAAAGATCTTTGATGACATCCTTCTTCGTCATTGTTTGTTTGCGTCTTATGTCCTTTTTTTGGAACTTATGTAAAAATTTTTATTTAATCTTCAATTTAATTCTTTATTATTGTCGCTGTACATTTGTTTTAGTTGTCAATAAATACTTACCACTTTTTCGTCAAGTTGTTATCTTAAAAGTGACGTTTTCGTGTCCATATGCATATGCGTCAATGTAGTAAAATAGTGCGCTGGTGTGTGAAAAAGTTGAAACTTATTAAAAAAACCGGCTTAATGCTCACCTAATACTTTTGTTGATTTACTGGTCTTTTAAACATACTATTTTGTTTATAAAATGCTGATAGAAAGGGGGGATGATAAATTTTACTTATTTTGTAAAATTTTGTTTTACTTACAATTTTTTATGATGTGCGAAAGGTTAAAAAAATAAGCATTTGGTAGTTTAATGCTTAATTTTGTCTCTACAATAATATAATTTATAAAGATAGATATATTATTAATTTCATGTATAAGGGTGTGTAGAAAGGCCTTCTACGCGTAAAGAGTCTAGTTAACGTGTGGTGGCAGGGAGACGAGATTGAAATTTTATAAAAAATAAGAAATATAGAGAAAACAGTTGAATTTTATCATCAATGTAAATATGTAGACTAAAGATTTAGCTATGCGAATCGGAGAACTCCATCGTACAAATGAGTATACATATCTAATCATATATTAAATCATTATTCCATATTTTTTAACCTGCTAATAAAATTATTATTGGCAAACCCATAAAAATGTGAACATGATTAAGTATTGTGTATAGTAACTTGTAGCTACTAAAGCGGAGAGTAATGGCTGCAGCTCACGTTATTTACTTCTTCTGTCTGGCTACGCTGGCGGTGAAAACCATGATTTTTATAATATCGATTTCCAATTGCTGTGTCTGCCAATCAGTCTGTTTAAAGTGAGACAAGCGGAATGTAAACATATATTCTTAACCTATTTCTAGATAAACTCCTATTCATTAAAGAAATGCTTCGTACAAATTATAATGCAATGCAATGTAAAATAATTTTTTGCATTCTTTTTAATAATTATGGGTTAAATAGTACGCGTAGAATTTCAACAAATTGCAAGTTAATTATATAACTTTTGGACCATTCCAGTTGATTTATCTGGTTTTCTTCCATATTTTATGTGTATTACATCTTCCAAAAAAAATTTACGCAAACATGTTAGTTGAGTATTAAAAAAAAAGACGTAGAAAACATAAGATCTTCCTCAATCGGACTGGATCTAGTAATGGACAAATATTTGGACTCAAAGCCCATTTAATTATGTATTATATTTATTTACTTGTAATGTTTTTGAAAATATTCTTCTCAAAGTCCAAACGGATCTGTAATATTTCGTTACATTTGGGTAAGACGTAGCGCTTGTATGGCAGCTCCTTTTTTTCTGCTTTTGCAATCTGCATAGCAGCATAACCAATCATTACTATACACTATTAGTCATTATAAAATACATATCGCTAATAGTGGCCTATTATGTGGAAAATAAGAATCTATACTATTTTGACAAATGAATAATAGTACTTTTGCTGAATTCACGGTTGATTATGATTTAATATTTAGAGATTGTTTCTATTATTTAAAATGTTGTCAAAATATTATCATTTAGGGGTTTGGGTGAGATATGTATCCAAAAATGAGCTTTTTCTCACTTCCTGGTCAGTATATTAGACATTTTCTAATGGGAAAATTACTTGAGAAATAAAATATATACTCTCACTCAAAATATCTGCATCATGTATAGCTTTTTTGTTTAAAACAATCATCTTTTAATATATTTCGCGCTTGAAAGTTTAAATAGTGGACACTAAAATTTCTATCTATTACGAATGGCGATACTCTATATTTAGTTGAGCGAACGTTAAAAATTCTGAAGACCCCAGGTGCAAGCAGCGCATGCTGCTCGTCTCTCAAATAGCAGGCTCCGTATGCATCGCACGCTTGCGTTGCGTTTTACACGGCAAATATGTACCATCTTCTATTCTCTAAGACTAATATGCAGCCACTGCAGCAGCTATAACTAGTGCGCCAAATAGGAGAATTTGAAACAAGTATACATACTTTTTCAGTTAAAGTCATCCACAAAGTTCATGAAGTAGCACTTATTGGGTTCGGTGTGAGTTCTATGCTAACCTGCCAATACTCTACTATAGTAGAATTATTTTTAATGTAACTGGGTATTTTATTGAATAGCAACTAAAGTCGATCATTTATCCGAATATTTAGTAGTAATATGAAAAGTTACTTTCATAAACTTACTAATAATTTACTTCAAAAAACCAGGTACTGTGAATATTGAAATTTGATACTTGACTTGAGTCTCAACTTGTGAATTTATACTTGTACTTATTTTGTTATACGCATTTTTTGCAGATATACTCTCGGCAAGGATATGATTTATCTTCTCCTGCCTTTTCAACGTTTAGGTAGTAAATTTCCTTAATGACAACCTACATTACTGCACAATAGTTAATTTTTCATTTTATACTCAAACACATAAGTATTATTCATAAGTCAAAAAGTTTTTAATAATTACTATTAATTGTATGCATTCCAATAAATACTTTTTGAAGCAGAAGCTCTAAATTCGTAAATATTTATACATACTAGCATGCTTGATACCCAAAGATATATAAGATTTAAACGTGCAAAAACTTAAAAGTTTCTGTCGCATTGCGTAATTTTTTATACTTACATTGTGCAAGTAGAATATCGAAACCAAAAGCATAACTGGGGAGAAAATTCAAAACAAAGTTTATAAAATCTTAAGCTTTATAGGGCTTACTATAGTCCCTAGTGTAGTAATTGTTTCAGTCACTTAGTAGTCTATTTTTATGTGTTAAAGTTATTAGCAAATACGACTATATAGGTAAGCTTTTACTATTTTTTTGCCAGTTTTATTGTTAGTTTGTATCTTTAAATTAAAATAAGTTTAGAAAAATTCATATTATTGAGTAAAAAAAACATTATTCATTAACGGAAAATTCATTAACCAAATCGTTCAATGATAGTGAGAACATAAAATTTTATTTTGTAAAAGTTTTCATGACTAAGATGTTTACTGCAAGGCTGTAAAAAACTTGTTTGCTGCAGGGAAGTCATAAGCAAGATCTTTTGTGTCGTAAAAAGTGACAGGAGAAGGCTGTAGGGGAGACTAGGAAAACTAAGAAGGCTATGAGAGCATGTGTGGTCACATAATTTTTAAACGACAAAATTATGTATTAGACTGATCGATGCATAAATACCAAGGTTCCCCTTGTATTTATAATGTTTTGTTTTCAACTGCATAAGGATATTTATGTTAATGTTACTCTACAAAACGTGGAGAAAATTTTTTAATGCATTTAAGGCATTACAACTCGTGCCAATTTTCGTCGGAAGATTTTTGTACACGCTATTCGTAAAGCGTAAGTATAAAATGGATACATCGTACATATTTTCGCTATCACTTTCAATTAATATAGTAAATATGTCTTTACTACTTTAAATTCGTCCGTTAGCTGTCGATTTCTTAATTCTTTGATCTTAAACTGAAACTTTTTTCTTGGTATTGAAAGTAAATAAGTTCTTAGTAGCTGGCTCAATCGTAACAGTTTTTAGTAAAGTTTTTAATCCATGCCAAGAGACGTGTGTTTGCAGTGTTGGAGTTCCTATGCGATTTATCGCGTAACTAACACTTACTCACTTATTTTTCAAAGATGTCAGTCAATTTGCAAAGTACAGAAAAAAGTATTTTCTGAGTGGAAGAAAAACATGACTAGACAACTAGGGCAAGATTACCTCATTATTGACAAGTTGTTTTAGTTATTTTTCAATATTCGTAAAGTACAATTAGCTGTAAAAAAATCGAAAAATCTTTTTACGCGCAAGTGCATTATATTTTGTACAAGGGTTATATAATTGTCCTTAAAACTATTTATTCTTAATCTATATTGCTTGAATCTTCTGCGTTGCGCTGCTGCGCACCTATGCCCTCCGTCATCTCCAGGTCCCTCTAGCTACTAAATTGTGTGTAAATTTTCAGATTGTGCAGGGAAAACTCTGACAGCGCTGGTAAAAGAATCTCTGTTATTTATTGTTCTCCAGCATTTTCGTCGTGTATTATTCATTCCAAATACCTCGAAAATATCAGGCATGGATCTGCTGCAAACTTAGTTAGCCTTGCATTGGATGCTTCCAAGAACGGCAGAAGGCACCCTGCGAGCCCTATCTGCCGGTTAAACAAGCGGACTGGTAGACAGTCACATGGGACTGCTGGACAACTACTACAACAATTTTTCCCAAAATCATCTTACATTGTTAGGATTTCCGGAGGTTGCGGACTCTAAGTAATTTAAGTTGGATAAGCATGCAAGACGGAAAAGGACGCAAAGAAACAATCGATGCATTATTTGACCCTTGCTTAGAATCCTTAACCTTGAGCCTTGCGATTGCCAAGTCAATAGCGAAATAGACTCAGAGGGAAAATATCACAGTATCAAGTGTCTCTGGCCTACCACTTGATTGAGCCCGCGTATGCACGTCCGTCGATCTCCACTGCCTCCTAGAAAAGTGCTTATGAAGAATTAAGAAGTCTCTTGCCTGCTGAATATCGGGATTATCACTCCGCCTGCAGGGAAGACACTAAATGATCAGGCAATGTTCCACGATCTACTGTTGCTAATCTCAAGACTTTTGGAACATAAAAGGATTGATCTCATTATTGGAGCAGATTAATATTAAGAATATAATAAATGTAGTATTTATCTCAACAATCGCTTGAATTACGGGTAATTGTTCTTTATCACCATTTCTTCTTTATAAAAAACAATCTAGATTTTCACTCGCGTTTTATATGCAGATGACGATAAACAAAACTCGCAGACAATCTTTTGACACGGTAAGATTACCTTATTACAAAGAATTTTTTCATACAATCATGGGTATGTTTTTCTTACAAGATGTAGCCACTAAGAAGCAATTAACATTAAAAACAAGTGAAATGAACATATTTTTATTTAAAAATATCGTCTAGAAATAGACTCGTTATTATTAATTTTTAAAAACAAATTGTAATGAATCTTATTATTGAAAAACATATATTTATCGACCGTCATTATTCGAATGTTAAGGTAAAATTACTAACCTGAGATACTTGTCTTACTTTTTTAATATTTTAAGTTGATATAAATTTTTTTTGCAGTACTCTGATAATGTAACGATGGGTTCTACATTTTAAATAACAGATAGCTTAAATACGCTATAGTTGTACTTCAAATATAAAATAAATCTAGTAATTATTCTGCACATCACCATAATTTACTACCATTTTAGAGTAATAATAAATATAAAATCAAACAACATTCGTTTTCTTTAAAGTTACCTTAATGTTACACTATGCCACTCGCTTCCTTACCAGATAGTGGTGAGAAACAATATAAGAAGGTGCAGGGTGGATCAATGTAAGGTTTCAGAAGTGTCAAAAGAGATCCAGGGGTGTCCAGGAAGGAAAATGTATTTAAAATATAAGTAAAGGTAACGTAGAAATATTTTCTAAATAATATAGGTGATAGCATTAAAAACCAAACAAGTCAATATTATGGGTCGTAAAAAATGAATAAAGGGTGGGTTTATAGGTTAATGCATTATAGGACCAAGTACATCATGTTTAGAGAATGATGTCACTTATAAAATGCCCATGGGATCATCACAAATTAGAAAAACATCTTTAGGCTACAGTAATTAAAGCTTGACTCTAGATCACAGCTTTTTAAATTGGAAACTTGTTGAAATTTCTTTGAAAAATCCATTCTTTAAAAGAATACATAGTCCGGGGGGGTGGGGGTTGGTCACCGAGGGCAAATGATGCTAGTTACGGTTCAGGCAGTATTGTATAGATTGTTTGGAAAGGCTGTCGTGTCAATTGTAAGTATGTTAGGTGAAGGACTTCTGGTGTGATAATGCTTAGTAGTTTTGTGGTAGTAGTGCGAGGGACTAAAATCAGTACAGATAATTAAGGACACATAAGTGTGCCCGTTGAAAGCAAAACAGTGACGACATGCCCGGCACTTTTTACCCAAAAGTCCTCTTGTCAAACTCGCTTAAAAACAATCAGAAAGGCTAACAAAAAATGTAAAAGGTAAAGGATCGATGTATTTTGACTTCCTTTTTCTAATTAAGGCATTGCTTTTTTTTATAAAAAAAAGGCTTTTAAAGTAAAAATTTCATTCGATTCTTTAAATTAATTTTTGGAGCCTAAGGCCAACTGGTATTATCATTGATTTTCGCACTTGTCAAATGGTCCTTACAGCTATAAAAGTATACAAACACGATTATTGTTGTGTAATATTTTTATTTAAATGTCTATAACGATTTTCCTTAATTTTTTCCGTCAAACATAAGAGATTAGATAATAAATCTTAATTTTTTTCATGATAAAAAATTCTAATCATTACAGTACTTGGTTTTTGGTACGATTGTTTTTATTATTCTGTCTGCTAATCCTTTTTAAGGTTATGTTATTTTCATTTATACGATTGTTTGTAAACATAGAGTCAATGCCATTATCGATACTAGAGTATTATGAAGTATAAGTATTTTACAGTATGATTTTTCAATCCTAAAATGAATGCATAATATGTCATGAAATATATTAATCATCACAGAAGAGTCATCAAAGTTATTTACGTTTTCTCGTCAATTCTTTAAGTTAAAAGGAAAAATATGAATCTAGGTAATAGTACTATAACTCTGAATTTGTATATATCAGTAAATCCTCTCTATACACAAATAGTTAGAGCTCAGTTAAAAAAATTAGAAATTGTACGTAATCACTGTTGCATTCCCCTGAGATGAAGCGTAAAGCATTTTGGAAAAAAATCATTTAAAAAACTACCCCTATGTATGGCGAAAATTTTATCGATAATAACCATAATAATGCTCTATTATACATTGTTAATTCTTCAATTAGAATATAGATATCGTGAATTGTTTCATTAACTTTTTTATGTTGATATTATTTTCAAAAAATTCGATAATACTAAGAAAATTGCATTTTATACAGTAAAGTTTGATTCTATGTACAGTCAATTGAATACTGATCAAATAAAAATGTTCGAAACGATATGTAAAGGGAAAAAAATAGTTGACAAAACGTTGCGTTATGCTTGTGATACAAACGTATATTTTAATATCAAATTAATAATTTTCGGCTGGATATTTTCGTCAAACTCTGCAAATTTCAAAAAAAAAGAAATAAAAGTATGATAGTATTCAAAAGTATTGGGGCGTCTTTTTTAGTCATATTTTTATACAATAAAGCTAAGGATTATTATTTGATGCAAATACTTAAAATCAAAAAATTATTGTTAAAAATAAGAAAAGGAACAATCAAATATTTTAAAGTGTTATAAACATGGAGATCCGATAATGTTAGTTCGAAATTAAAAAAAAATAATAATATTAGTTTGATACATAATTTTACTCTGACTTTGCATAATAAGTACACGTAATTTTAAAACAGAAAAATTCTAAATAATTTCCAGAAAAAAATAACGACTTACTTAGGCATAGATTATGCTACTTATAAAGGACTAAACAAGTCTGTCGTCGACATTTATATAAATTATCCAATTCAAGTATCAAGTAATGTTCGTAAAGGTTTACCAACTAATAAGTTTAATTTAAAAATTAGAGCAACAGTAATACTGATGAAAAGTTCAAGTATTGTTTACGGTTTATGTAACGGTACAAGATAACTAATTAAAAAACTATTTACATACAGCAATAAAGATACAATTATACCTGGTAAAAAAAAAGGTTTAAAAATTGTTGTTTCCAAGATAAAATTAAATATAGAGAATGCATCTTTATTAACCTTTAATTTATACAAGAAGCCATTTTCTTTAATACTAACATTTTCTTTGGCCTACTATCTAAAATTAGGTCTAAGTGTAAAAAATGGTAGTTTATATTTGAAAAAAATTAGTCTCTGCATAGTTAACTATATGTGGCTCTATTAAGATGCAACAGTCAAAATGCAGTTTCTATTTAAATTCATCGTAATAATAAATAAAAAATCAGAAATATACTTTGGGAAAAAAATTTTAATTCATTATTTGGTAATACTTAAATAAATACATAGAAAATATTTCACTTATCACATGATAAAAAATAAATGTTATAATTAAAAGAAAATGATTCTTTAATTGTTATGTGACATAATAAGATACATATTTATAAAAATATATACAATTGATGCGATTTTTTTTACATCATAAAACAAAAATTACAATATACTGACTAAGGTTTGTATTTCTCCGTAAAAATTTTTTTGTCTCCTAATATTGTTATGAAAATAGGATTAAAACATTTAAAATTAGGATTACAAAATATAAATTTATTTCTAAAATTGTTAAGTTATTTATGAATAATAAGTTTGTTTAGACACACTTTCTGCATGATGAGAAACAAGGACAGAAGGGTAAATTTTACTAAGTAATTGAAATTATTTTATGTAAAAAAGTTGTTACGTGGGTTTGTCGTCGGTTGGGCGTACGCAAAATAAGTACACAGTTAGGACTATTAACTTTTGTGTATTATTGCTTAAAACAAAGAGAAACGCTAAGGGTAGCAGGGTGACTTGGGGTACGTCTGCCAGTCTCAAGAGTCCTGAATCCCCATCGGCGATTTTCTTGTATGTTGAGGCTAAGTGTTCTATTAATGTTTGGGCTCTGTTGTTAATGTCTTACGCTTTTTCTTCAAGTTTCAAAGAAATAGTCCTTTTTCTGCTGTTCCTTGTTTTTCCTGAGGACTACTTGCGCTGTGTTTTTAGTGTTCACATTTTTTTCTTTTTCATGTACGCGCTCTTCCCTCTGTCATAACATTTGTGCCAAATTGCAAAACCATTTTATGTACTAAGGTTACATTATTATTTTTCAGTACGATTTTTCTTACCTTTACATATTTTTTGCTTCCTTATAGAAAAAGTATTGAATCAGTAAATAAATTTTTTTTCTATAAATACATTAGAAATGTTTTATATAGCATCTTAAATGAAAAAATATCATATTTCTTAAATGTTTGTCTGTGTGTATGTGTATGTGGGTGTGTTTGTGTGAGTGTGTATGTGTATGTAATCAGTCATATTTCAGGAATCCAATGGTAGAGTTAAATGATTTTAGCTTTAAAATTTTTTTTTACGTCCCTATGGCTCAGAAAAAAAAATTTGAGTTTTATACCTTATTAGGGTAGTTATAACGATTTTTGATGGTAATGAACTGGTTTTTTGCCTTCATAAGGGTATACAATTTATTTTGCGAAGTTCACAGTAATCTTATTCGGTAAAGTAAGAAAATACCTTTATTTTCCATTTTAAAGGGTCTTGAGTTATTTTGTTCAGATTTTATTCAAAAAATAATAAAATTTTCGAGAAAAAAAAGTATATCTCTAAAAGAAATTAACATATTATAAATATTTAGGGCTACAAATTATTGTTTTTATATCCTTTTACTGTTCCAGAAAAAAAATTTGTGTACTATTTCTTATTAAGGTTGTTAAAACGAATTTATGGTCAAAAACCAGCTTTTTTACTTCTTAAAGAAAAAAAAAAATTAATTTGAATTTCTAAACGGTAACATCTGATAAAGCGTCAAAATAGCTCTATTTTCTACTTCCAATCATTTATTTAAATATTTTGTATGGTTATTATTGAAGAATTACACCGATTTTTGTGGAAAATCAGTCATATCTTACAAAATTTTTGAGTAATTTTGATGGTTCAAGGCCGAAAATATTTGTTTTTACATCCTTATATTGATTCCAAAAAAAAACTTGAGTTTTATAACTAATGTAAGGTTGTTATTAATTTTTTTTATGTCCAAAAAACGGTTTCTTGCTACTTTTGGGGTAAAAAAATTGAAAATCTATCGCTTTAATAGTCGTATCTCATTGAGCATTGAAACAGCTTCATTATGAGCTAAATGAATTTATTTAGGATTTCGAGTTTTTTGTATTAAAGAAAATCTATTTTTTTTTCTTAAATATGTCATACCAAAGAATCTCTCCAAATAATTTCAATGATCTAGGTCTTAAAATGTCTCTTTTTATATCCTAATATGGATTTACAAAAATATTTGACGTTTTATACTCCATCAAGGTTGTTATAGCAATTTTTAATGCTAAAAAAACATTTTATGCTATTTTTTAAGTCAAACAATTTTTTTCTGATTTCATTATAGTTATTTTTCATAGATAATTGATTAGCTTTATATAATTCAATATCATTTTAACTACAAGATAATTATATCACGTATATCAATTTCAGTGATAAGTTCTGATTATTTAGTTAATTGTTTTTGATTTAAAAAAATTGTAACAATATTTTTTGTACTATTCAGCTTAAAATTATAATGTTATTTCCGAAATAGTGCAACATCATAGAGCATTGAAATAGCTTTTCTCCACATTTTTAATCATTAAGATATTTAATCAAATTTTTTTTAAGTATAATGGTTCCGAAATGATGTTGTTGAAGAAGCTTCGTGCTAATTTATTGGTGGCCTTTTTTTTATTTCTTACTTCTTTTCATGTTGTGGGTTTAGTATATCTGCAGAGTTACTTATACATGATGCGTATTTGATATGCAAGTGGATTTTGGTATAGTTTATGAGACATCTTTGGTCATATTTACAAGCTAAATTGTAGGTGGAAAATGGTCATTATTTATTGAGTAGTATAAGTAATATAATGATTTATTAATATGAGTAAACAATAATAAAAACTAAATACTTTAAGAATTGTGTATTATTATATCTGCCCTTTTTTAAATAATGTACGTACTACATAGTAAGTGTAGAAATTAAGGTATGCAAGCTATACCTATTTAAATCATTATCAAGGATGCCGATGACTTAGCCGCTATTTCGATTATCATTATTTTTATTGTTATTCTAGCCAAGGATTTTGTTGTAAGGCCTTACCGCTTTTAAAGTTTTAGTTCCTTGTTTATGATTTGTTGGTGTCAGGCTGTTGGCTTTTGTTCGACAGCCCTATGCTTCTGGGCCATATCGCTGGGTCGCTGTGCAGGTAGTAGTTGTCCCCGCATCTGTATGACAGTCGGACTTAGCTCTATGTTATTGTTAGTCGATATTTTAATGGGGGCTAGGCTTTTCTTACGCTAGCAGTTATCTGTAAACAATCTATAAAATATTACCAAAGGGGTCCCCTATTGGAAAAGGCACTTCTATATTTACTAGTAAGGAGAAAGATAAGGCGCGTAAGGTAGCTACAGGATTCCGCACCCAGCACGCTAGTGTTGTAAAAATATATACAATTCTTTTTTTAATTTATCTTATTTCTACGCAATTTTATTGCGCATTATCTCTTACATATAGTATTACATAACTTAATTTATTACAATCCTGTGTTTTCTCAACAATAGTATTTTTTTGCAACTGTTCATACTTTCCTATTATTATTGTTACAATTATTTCTGTACGCTACAACGCTATTTCCATAGTTTGTTTTATAAGATGTTAGAAGATGTGTTGATTGTGTAAATAATGTTTTTTTTGCTTTGCTTGATGTCTATTTACGATACTTATCTTTATTCTAGGGGGGCTTTTTTTTTAACAAATGAAGGAAGTAAGTTCGAATGAGACTGCGTGGGTTTTGATACATTTTTTTATTTGGACGATTGGTAAGTAGTTTTTTTCTACGCTTAACGTTAGAGGTTTGGTATTGTCTTAAGAAAATCTGTGTTTTACTTTATTTTCTGCGGACGGATGCTCTTGTTTAAAGATCTTCTTGGTGTATAATCGATACTTTTCATCATCGTTTAGCGAGTTGTTAACAGTTTTCTTCTTTTTATTACTGCATGTTTTGTTAACATGACGTCTCTGTCATTCATGGTCGATAAAGAATACTGCTCTGGTCGTAAAGCTGGTATTTTTTTCGGCCAGGTGACGATTTATGGTTGATGTGGGCCTTTCGGCCTATTATACGAAGGCACATCTTTTTAGGACGTTCAAACTGCTTTTATGGGACTTGAGAACTAGTTACTTGTAAAGTTTATTTTTGTTTGTATTCATATTTGTCTGTTGTTTACATCGGTTTTTTCCCAATTTTTGTGTTCTCTGTCTCGTTTACAGTTATGATTGTTTTTTCGTTTATAGAACTTCTAGTTATTATATTCTATCAATAACTATTTCATCTGGTTCTTATATAGTAACGTCTTATCGTACTATTTCCATTATAAGCGAAAAAATGGTCGGTTTTCTAGGTTGAACGGTGATGAAACTCAATTTTTCTTTTATTTTTTTTTTTTTATAAGGGTCAAGGTAACGTTGAAAACTAGGATTTTATTTTACAAAGGCCGGTAAGGGACTATAACTAAGTATCCAGTTGATAAAAATGATGTATATGTGCCAACATCGTAAATGACGATGTAACGACTGTTAATCAAAGTAATTATTAATCTTTTTTTATCCAAATTTTCGCGTTCCACACCTGTTCCAAAATCTACTACTTACATTTGCGTATAGTAAGGATTACGGCTTACCTAAAAAATATCTGTCATTTTTATTAACTTATATTATTATTATCTAAATTTATTTTCTCGTTTTTTGCCACAACTTTTTTTTTAAATAATAATTAAAAAAATTTTGTATGCTTAAGTTACATGATTGTTCAGCGTTTTTAATGCTACTATCGTTATTGCAATAGTATGCAAAATTTATAACATTTACTTTCTCTTTATTGCGGTACTATTACTACATTATGTTTTTCCATTCTATTATTGTGTCTTTTGACATTCATCTTTATCATTTAATGTTCTTAATGTTTGCTATTATTTTATGCAAGAGATGATCGTGTAAACTAACAAAATGATTTACGGGTTGTACAACATAAAGTCATTGACTGTTCAATAATTCAATTCTCTTGCATGCTTGGTATACAGCCAATGTGCTTCATTATGAAGATTATATAAATTTTCTCTCCCCTCTTCTATTTTTGCGATGCACCTGAATGATAATGAAATAAATTATAAAAATTTTAGGTTAGTGCGTTTTTTTTCACTTTATCATTGTTACAGATTTGTTATTATTTTCTACATATTGGAATTTTTTTACTTTTATTTAACTAACTTGTGATTTATCATGTATATTTTATATCAATCATGCTTGATATTTTTCTACTTGTCAGGCGTCTGAAGGCCGCGAAAAAAGATTTTAAGGGCTATTTTCTTATGTTTTTTTTTACTTACTTAGTTATATAGGCCTTTGATTATGCAGATTTATTTTATTTCATCTAGAAAGGTAACTCTAACTTCTTTGCTTCTCTGTAGCTCAACGTTATAGAGTTTGTAATTGATTTTCCCGATCTCGCAGGTTCCCTCATATTGTGCGTCGTATTTGCCTGTCGACAGTTGTTTGAGGACAAGCATGGACTCTACTTTCATGAAAAACTTGGTATTTACTTTCCTGTCGTGATGATATTTTTAACGGAATTCAGCTTGTACTTATTTCATTGCTGCTATTGTGCGCATTTCCGTTAAGGACTTCGCAATTCGTTCGAAATACTTGTTATATGTTAGATAAACTCTTAAACGTGTAATGCTCGATGATGTGCGAGCTTTCTGTCCGAAAAGAAGTTCGTAATGAGTGTATAATTTAGTCTGATGTACCGTGATATCGTATGGAAGCATACATCATAGTAATAACTCGTCTCATTTTTCAGCTTTATAGAGGTATGCTTTGAAATATTCTGCTAAGAAATTATGCATGGGTCTTATGGCGCCATTGCTTCAGAAGTAGTAGGTGGTGCTTTTTATTTGGTGAATTTTACAAGTTCTTGTAAATTCCTCCATGGTTTCGACCAAAAAATAAGTCTCGCAATCCGATTATAAATTTTTCTGGTGCGACAAAATATGCTGTGAATTAATCAGTTAGCGCTCTTACTGTTACATTAGCTGTTGCTCTCTGTACTAGAGCAAGGACGATATATTTCGTCAACTAGTCCAAAATTGACAGTATATGAGTATTTTCATGGTGTGAGGGTTTATTCACACTTACGTAGAAATCGATAGATATTTTTTCGTCGGACTTACTCGAAATATTCGTAATTAATATTGCTTTTTTTCCACCCGAACATGTTTCTGGGTCTCACAAGATTTACAGCCAAGTACAAATTGCCTTACGTCCGGTCACATGTTTCCCCAATAAAAATCTTGTGCGATCCTACTGTAAGATTTATTTGTGCCTCTGTGTCCACTAAATGCAGATTCGTGGTATTCTTTTATGACCCTGTATCGCTGGTCGGCCAGCGGTACAACAAGTGTATTTGTGTATAATACAGCTGCTACTTTAGAATCTTACATTATTTCTATATTCTGCTGAACTGAAAATTGCCACTGATTTAGTTTTAAAATCGCTAGGTCTCTCACTATTCCTATAGCTTTTATTTTACTCGCCATTACTAGTACATTCAGAGACACCACGCATTTTTTATCTTCAGATTTCAGCGCAGTAACGTCAAAGTGTTTTTTCACGTATATACGTACCATGTGTACTTTTACGACTTTTAATAACATTGCATTTCTAACTTCTTTAGTTCCATTCTTAAAGACCCATAGCCACGTTCTTAGAGTGCGTCGATGGTCTCGGTATCGGGGACGCTATCTGTTATCAAGCAAAAAGTTGAATGTCCCAAATATCTGAGTGGTTGATCGACAAATTTTTCCACTTTTTAATGTGAGGGGGGGGGGGGGGTCTTTTACCTTCTTTTGGTGCCCATGGTGGTATTTTCTGAGAAAGCCTTGCTCTGCATACTCTGTATTTCGCTAGAGTGCTAGAATTTAATGTGTCATTTTTGATGTCTCTTTCTGCTTTGCTTCACGATTCTGAGGGGGCCTCATTAAGGCCTTGGTCTATGTCACTCTCTGGTAATGAAGTGGATAAACCTTACGAGTCAAGGGCTGATGGAGGGTCCAGTGGCGGTGGAGATTCCTAAGTGGGTAATTTTTTTTCCTCATTTGTCTCCTCCCTTGTGGGCAGCCTTCTTTTGTTTATCATGGTTTTCCGTTATTAGGGCTTGTAAGTGTTGATTTTGTAAATAAATACGTATAAATTTTCTGCTATTATTTCCTATGAATTGCTGATAAATAATCTTATACGGAGTCACTTAAAAACAAATGCGTATATTTTTATTGAACTCTAAGGTATATATAAAAGTGCATTCCCCGTTACTGAAGGCGTTATCGCTTCGGAGCATATCTTCTATTTCCCCTAGGTTGCTACTTTCATGTATCCATTTTGATTTACGAAGGGTGCTTTCTTTCTTTATTGTCAAGATTCTTAAGCAATTAAAAACATCAAGCTGATAAAAAAAAATTTGTCATAAGAAAATTTCGCTAGCAAAAACATTTCGCGTGGCTCTGCGTAGTAAAGCCGCAATTTTTAGTCTTAAAATCTCTCTTATTCCATTTTTTTTGTGTCTTCTCCTATGTTTTTGAGATTTTCTATTGTTTTTGTTAGTAGGGTCTGATCATCAGCAACTTAGCTATGTATGTTGGTTTCATTAATTGACTGATTAGTTGACTGCAGGTCATAGACTGTTAGTGGTTATTGTGATACAGTGGCCCGTCACAACAAACCCCCCCTCCTCTGCCTCGGCAACCGAGAATGTGCGTGCAGAGTAGGGGGAGAATGATGCTTTGCGCAACACTTCTCCTCCACCTTACCTCCTCCCTCCTCCTTAACTGAGTCGGCGGGGGTAGCTATTTGATTAGGTTATTGGGGAGGACTATTTTTCCTCTCGCTGTTTAAGAATCCCTGAAGGGGTAATCTTCAACAATTTTGTCTCAAGTGTTAAATAAAAAAAATCCCGGTTGGGGTATCCTTCGTCTTTTTCAATTAATTTATCAATGATTTTTAATGTAATATGATTAAGAAGGATAAGGATCGAGATAAAGGTGAGTGAACACAAAATAAAGTACGTTCATTCTTTTTTTTAAATTATAACTTAATTTTCAATAATTAGAGTTAAGTCAACCCACAAATAAAGTACGTCTATTAGTACATTGTCGCATTTAGAGCTTTTACAAGCGCATTCAAATGAAACGACCCAATGTCACAAATAAAATTAAATACACACTCTTTGGTTAAGTTTATGCCTTTTACCGTATCTATCGATACGATTTTTTCGTACATATTCTCTGCACCTTTATCATTCGTATCGCTAATAATTTTTTTCACGTCACTTGACATATAATAGTCATTTTGCGCATTATGCGCATTAGTACCTTTTTCTCTAATGTAATCAACAAAGTTCTGTACAATCACAGGCATAACTTTGGATAAAGCGCTTAATACACGTAAATGACTATCGATACACAGAAAAATAGATTTGTTTAAAATCAAAGGTTACTTTTCTAACCACTAGACTACCGTGATACTGTCTCGCAACACTACCACTTTTACTTTTATTCAACACTTCTTCAATCTGAATCACCTTCTCCTTCTAACTTACAATGAACTTCAGGGACCAGTTGGAACAGTAAATCTTAATGTCCTGCAAGTTACTTTCGTCTGTCGTGAAATACTTCTTGATGTCAGCAAAAGCCATTTTTAATTCGCTCCAGTCCAAAATTTTGAATGTAATACCTCTGAAATCGTGGCTCAACAGTCAAACGGTAGGCTCCTTGTAGTCGTCGAGCAACTTCTCGTACTCCAATCCAACTGTAACTTTTTTTGCCGAAGGATTTATTCAGGCCATAAAGTTTGAAAAATATCTGAGGTGATGATTGTCGCTTTACACGCAAGAGATTCGTAGCTTCTGACTCTGGTGTCCTCTTCTTTAGAGGTTCCATTTTTGAAGTGAAACTTCTCTAGGTGCGCCTTATATGGGGAGTTAGCCCGTGAAACGAGCGAACACAGGGGAGTATACCTATAGCTATTTGCTCCATGCCAGTGCAGAGACTGCAGAGTAGTCCGCTCAAAATAGCTCTAAATTAATATTTTCAAAGAGATGGATTGATTTATACCTATTTTGACCTCGCTGATCACGGGAAAAATTGTTAAAAAATTGTATGTACTGTTTTTCTATACAAAAATGGCGTTTTTTGTTAAATTTTTACAAAAACGCTCATATCTTTGGACCGGAAATACGTAGCACAAAACGGCTTGCACCAATCGAAAGGGCATCAAAAAATACACAAGATAGCACTTTCAGTTATATTTCGACCAGCGCAAAATTTTTAGATAATCAGTCGT
>JAPYYV010000258.1:0-48601 GCA_030522625.1 Copidosoma aretas
TCAGACCGCGATAATGTCTGATCGGATATCGCATTGCATCATTTGGACTCAGTACTGCAGAGAGAGATGAATCTACCCCGATCAAAAGTGTAGTACACTTTTCGTTCATTTTCATGTAAATAATAAAGTATAATGTATTACAGGGTGTAATTAGCACTATCAAGAGCCAAACCAAGTGGTTCTCATGTTTAGTAAATTATTAGTGACAGAACTCATGTTAAATTCAAATTGAGAGCAAAAAGGTTCATTCAAAATAATTTTAATCTAATAAAACACAAACCTAATATAATACAAGAAAAAACAATTAAAAGCCACACATTGTTAGGAATAATGAATTGATTGTAAAAAATTTGTCTCAAAACAATGTAACCGAATAACCAAACAGGCATTAACAAAATATCCTGTTGGAAAAGAAGTAATGGAATAGAAGATTACTAATAATTATCATTAATTATTAAATTAATAGACGAAGAGCAGAATAACCTATACCAATACTAATCTAAGTGAACGAAATAACTAGGGGAACAAGTATACAAATCGAAAAGTAATAGTTATAATATCGAATTTAATCATTTTTAAATAACGGGCGGAACAACAAAACTTAATAAATTTTAACATGAAAACAAAGGAAAAAATAATCGAATAAAAAATATATAATTATAATGGAATCAAAATAAATAAATAGATGACAGCTAAAAAATTAAACATAAGTGACATTAATCTAATAACCTATTGTATGGAGAACTTATTTATGCATAAAAAATTCAATCTTTTACTATTGGGAAAAAATCATCAAACGGTCTGAATTATCTTTTGCTTTTCTAAAACTTAAAAAATTAATAAATGTCGGGGGGTTAGCACAGGGATGCGAAGCCCCACTAGTATATATATATATATATATATATATATATATATTTATATATGTATATATGGGTCACTAGTATATATATATGGCACGTTAATCGGATCAGTGCTACGGCCAAAATTTGGAAGCACCTAAAAAAATGGTTTGGGCTTAAAATTTTCGTTTTTTTATGATCTTTACGATCTCATGTGGCTTCATGCCCGAATTCTAGATGACTGACCCAATACCGCGGTCGAAAGCCGGAGAAAAATCGAGTATCCAGGAAAAAAAAGGTTGTAAGAAGAAGAATTCGCAGCAGGTCAGATTGTTTTTTAACTTAAATTGTGGCTGCTGGCTGCCCTCAAAGAGTTCGTATGGTAGGTTGTCCGACATCGTGGATCAAATATGGCGGTCAGACATCCAATATGGTGGCCAAATTATTGAAATTCTACCGATTTGCACCAAATTTAGTATATGGGGGTTTTTATGGGTCACTGATCACGAATTCAAGGTCAGATTTACCGAATTCAAAATGGCGGACAAAAATTTATAAAATAATCTTATTTGCAACAAATTTGGTACAGAGAGGTTTGTGGGGCCGCAGATTACGAATCTAAAGTCAGATCTGCAACATTTAAGATGGCGGATCCAATATGGTGGACGTTATTTTTCAATCACCAGAATTTTACCGCGACACGTGGGTTTTGGGGTCAATGATTACGAATCTCAGGTCAGATTCTTCAAATTCAAGAGAGTCGATCCAATAAAGTGGATTGGCTTATTAAGTTTTACCCGATTAGGTCTGCTATCTTAAATTTTGCAGATTTAACTTCAGAATTGTAATCAACGACCTCAAAAATACTGATTAGTTGTTTAGGGCTTATGATAAAGAGTGTATTAGATTATTAATAGTTTACAGTCACTGTTTGAACATACTACCGATTTTATGCAATATCAAAAATAAAGTTGATAGATTGTTGTATATCGGGATATAAGTACAAATATATTAGTTGCTCAGTATTTGTAAGTATAAATGTACTGGCTGATTATTGTACATATTTCTAAGGTGAACCACTTTCTTAAGGTAGTGTTATAGTGTACTTTACTTTCATGTTTATTATTTACTTTACTGACTATATAATAAACAGTTACCTTCTTTTACACCATAATTTGAAATATTACTGTCAAAATAAACAGAAAAATTTAGATCGATTTTATCTTACTATAATTCATAATATTTGATATGATAAAAAAAAGACTTAATGTTTATTTTATTACAATATATTTATTTACATCTAAATTTCATTATTACTAAAAAATTTTGATTCACTCGCATCAGAGTATCTTTTAGTAATTATTGTTTTGCCATAAATTGGAATGGAAGAGTGATTGATTTAAATTATGGGTACTAAGGGTACTGTTTTGTAAGTTCGTTACAGAAACTGTAAAGTCTTGTCGTGATGCTCCTTGCTGTAGTTAAATATTCCTATATTCGTAAATTTTGCTGTAGCCCAATCGTAGAAGGATTTTGAATTTAATATAGCTTTGCTTGGATCGACTTGTGGACCGTAACGTACCGCCTCTCTTTTTAGAACAGCTCCCAGACCGTCACGTGGACCTTTTCCATGAGCGGTGGCATGAAAGTGTCATTCGGCCGCTATATTAAAATCGTCCATATGATTCATCATATTAATCATGTTAAACCTATTCTTAAAGTGCTGTTTACACCCAAATTTAGTACAGGGCGGTTTTGAGGTCGCTGATTACGAATCTAAAGCCAGATCAGCAAAATTCAAGGTAGCAGACCCAATCGGGTAAAACTGAATAAACCAATCCACTGTATTAGATCGACTCTCTTGAACTTGAAGAATCTGACCTGAGATTCGTAATTATTGACCCCAAAAACCTACGTATCGCGGTAAAATTCTGGTGATTGAAAAATAAAGTCCACCATATTGGATCCGCCTTCTTGAATGTTGCAGATCTGACTTTAGATTCGTAATTCGTGGCCCTAAAAACCTCCCTGTACCAAATTTGTTGCAAATAAGATTATTTTATAAATTTTTGTCCGCCATCTTGGATCCGCTATTTTGAATTCGGTAAATCTGACCTTTAATTCGTGATCAGCGACCCATAAAACCCCCATATACTAAATTTAGTGCGAATCGGTAGAATTTCAATAATTTGGCTACCATATTGGATGTCTCACCGCCATATTGGATCCACCATGTCGGACTTTGACATCCTACCATACGAACTCTTTAGGGGCAGCCAGCAGCTACAATTTAGGCTAAAAAATGACCCGACCTGTCGCGAATTCTTCATCTAACAACCTCTTTCTCCTAGACACTCAATTTTTCTCCGGCTTTTGGCCGCGGTATTGGGTCAGTCATCCAGAATTCGGGCATGGAGCCACATGACATCGTAAAGTTCATGAAAAAATGAAAATTTTGAGCCCATAACTATTTTTGTAGGTGCTTCCAAATTTTGGCCGTAGCACTGATCCGTTTGACGCGATTTGACCCATATATATATATATGTATATATATATACGCTTTTGTGTTGAATATTTATAGATCATTATTAAATGTGTATAGGATACACTATAGATTAAAACGCAGATTAATCTCCTTTTTTTTGCATTTACTAAAATACGTTATAACTCCTATGCCACATCCGAAAATAGAATAACGTACTCCCGTACTGTGAGTGTGAAAGAAGAGTCAGTCGATTGTCAAAGTTTCACTGTGGAAAAGTTCACCCATCCGAGTAGTGACTAGAGTTACTCTTGCTTAAATTTTATAATAGTCAAAGAAACTCTCGGCAAGTATCGAGCTTAAAATGACAATATTAATCGAACGATTTGAACTATGTTTCACCCTTATAGAGAAGTTGCATATGAAAGAAGGCTCTGGATTGTAGAACAAGGGTAATAGAGTCAATGTTAAATGAAAAGTAATTGATCATTTTTTTTTCCAAAAATTAAATGGAATTTAAAATTCTCAAGGAAAGGGAGAAGAGAAAAAAGAATAGTTGTGAATAATCAGCAGCAATAAATTCCCAGCATACATTGACAACAATGAATTTAAAATATTATTTATTGTAAGCAAGTAAAGTAATCATTAAATTAAATGTTGTTTTTAAAAAAAAAAGAAAATTTGTGGTCAAGCAAACACCGAGTTAAAATGACTGTATAATGAGCTGAATATACAAAGAATGACATCTGTCTTTTTGTATTCTTCGAGCCTACCTCTATGCCTGACCTAAAAATATAACAAATTGTACTGAAATAAATGTTAGGCTATGATGGAAATACAACAAAATTCTTTTTTTTATAGATTTAAAAAAGTACGCGCCAGTTTCTAGGCTCAACGCACCGAGTACTTGGCTTTGCTTTTACTTGAAGCAGAGAACAGATTCAAGTAGCAAAACGATATTCATGCCACACTATCATTTACTTCAAGGAACAAGACACAATCGCGTAGGTTTCTTGATTTGTACCAATGAGACATGTTTGCCTTTCTGGAATGATCTAAAGGACGTACCACACGAACTTGCTCGAGAGTGTTGTTGGCTGTGCTGTAAAAGACAGATGTTGGTTTCATCAGTAACTTGGTTGTTTTTTTATATCTTTTAATATTGCAAGAAGATATACTATGCTAAAGCCCATAACGACAAAGTTTCTTGACATCTCCAGTCGAGGATGTGGTCTTACGTACCGGCTTTATAGTAGCTACTTCCTGGTGGCTTGCCCACTGACAATCTCTGGCAGCGAAGCACACTAAGATTGAAAGTATGAGTAGCACAGCTCATGAAGAGGCTTTACATTTTTTTATTCCATCAACAGCCTTAAAACATGTAATTAATGATTATGAAGTGACATTTTTTGCTGATAGAAGTTTGAAAAAATTGCAGATATAAATGATTATGCAAATTGGTAGCGCAAAAATTTTAATTTAACATTAGAAAATTGAAGGCTGATGATTCAACCTCTAATAGTTATCAATTGGTACGAATCTCCATGTAGCCTCCAAACAAGAGTTTTATCTATAAGAAAATTTTTTCAATAGGTAAGATGCATGATAGAGACTTTCTTAACATGTTTTACATTATTTTATCACATGATAGTTTAATCTATTTGATGATTAAACACTATTTGCTCTGGTAAATAGAGTTGGCACTCTTTCAGAGCAG
Organism: Copidosoma aretas; assembly: GCA_030522625.1. Taxonomy (NCBI): domain Eukaryota; kingdom Metazoa; phylum Arthropoda; class Insecta; order Hymenoptera; family Encyrtidae; genus Copidosoma; species Copidosoma aretas. Next base: position 5,039 of record JAPYYV010000258.1, read on the forward strand.
TTTCGTCTGAAACATTTTTGCATGTATAAAAACATTTTCTCAACTCATAATAATATGCACAGGTTAATAACTGATTCACTGGCTTATTTAAGTTTTATAGGTCAACAGTACCTGCACTGTTGCCATATACCAGTAATAAGATTGATACGAGATAAATTTTTATCTTTTATGATTTTCTCTATAGCAATGTGTACGGCCAACACGACAAAAAAAACAAAACCTCGCTGATGCTGATGTAAGTGAGTATAGTATAAGTATAATGAGTATATGGACTGCAGGCAGTAGCAGAAGTAGCAGCGAACGCAATGCCAATCTATCAGTTAAGTACCACTGCCACAGCAGTCAGTAATACAGAAGCCTTGCAGTAATGTTAACACTCAATAATCTTATACCATTAACGATTAATTGATTATTGTTTATAAGTATCCGTGAGATAGAGATCTTATATAGAAATCGTACAATAATTCATTCGTTTTTTGATAATAACTTAAGTTATTGTCACTCAAATTCTTTAATTTTTGTTTATAACGTTTTTAAATAATGACAAATTTACATTTGCAGATGAGAAATATACTTGCATCTAGCTGCTAACGATTTACTAAGTGTTATTGTATCAATTTTAAACTCTCTTTTCTATAAAATATAATCAATCTCGTAGCAACAATATTATGCCATTTTTTAAATCTGCCGCTTTAGAATTATGTCATTTGTAGGAGCCCTGGTGCCAACTCCGCATATTTATATTCTATGTATCATTTTATATTTAATTCTTTTTTTTTCATTCTGTATTTTCTTTTATTTCTATTATATCTTACATAAAGTTTATTATTAAATATTCTTTTTAGTATTATTAATCTTATAACTTTTATAATTTTTTATAATATTAATATTATCATACAAATAATGTTTATCATGGATACTAAAAATAAATTTTGAAGACTACTGTCATGTTGCTTTATCATTTATAATTATTTTTTGCAGGAGTTTTACGTTCGGAAAACATTTCTGGTGACAATATTTTGTATAAATATGAGAACTATTTCACATAAGATTCTGTATTAATAATTAATTACGTAATATATAAAATCTATATCTTTTATACATAAATAGAACTATTACTTTAGTATGCAAGTCTTGCAAATCCTTCAATTTACCTGCACCTAAGGAAATTTTTTTTGTGCCAAAAGCAGGTAACTTTGATGAAATTGCTTTTTGTAAAAATTTTTTAAATAATTATAAGTTTAGTTAAATGATGATCATAAGTATATTTATAAAAATTATATTTATTAAAGAACCAGAAATTTTTTTTATAGATTTTCCTGGTTTTCATGTAGGACTTTGTTATATAAATCTATTTTTCATTACTTAATAGTTTATGTTTCAATATTTTATTAATTTTTGAAATAGGTCATAATTTTATGGTATTACAAAAAGATTTATTTGTGAATACTTCCATTGTTGTGATCGCTTCATCATTATGTAAAATTTGATGATTCATCACACAAATGTATACAATGTCGTATACTTTTTAATACATTTAAATAATTTTTTTAACTTATATAAGTAATTATAACAAAAAAAAGTTTACCTTACCTGTCTATATGCCTCATGGAAGTTTTGGAATATATAGATAAAAATTATACAAGATATATATTTCAATTCGTGTAAACAACTGTATTATTAAATAATAACTGAATTACAGATTTAGAAGAAAGGATATAACAATACTCTACCTAATCAAGATGATAAAAAAATGTAGAAAATACTATTAGGATAATTGTACAGAAAAACAAACCGAATTTTCGGTGGGGCCCTATGTGGTCGCTTATTAAGTTTGGACTAGGTTGAGTTGCTTTGCAAGTTGAATCGCTTCCAAACATGGTTTGATTTTTGATTATTATTTTTAAATATAAACGTATTATAGCATTTTAAGTTATTAATAAACTTACTACAGGGAATCGGTGTTTTTTCAGATTTTATTAAATATAAGAAATATAAAGGGCCGCAAAGCAAAATGTTTGGTTAATAGTTTTAGCCCACTAATTTATCTAAAATACAGTAAAAAAAATTTTTTCCGTTACCAATAGTCCGGTAGCAAATGACAAAAAACCACGGAGACCTTCTTTTTTGCTCTGTTTGAATAACTATTGTTTGAATACAATTATGATACTTGAAATTTATCAAAATATAATTTACGTTACGTATAAGTAGAAGTCATAAACTTTACTTGATCCACTGGATGGTTCACAAACAATGGAATTTGCAAGTACAAAAACTTTAAAGTTTTGATTTGTTCTGAGAATTTCTTACAGAATCGTGTATCACCGTATTTGATTTTACTACTTACATATTCGTGTGTTACATTATTTTATAATAAAATAAATGATTTCGTTCTATCAAAGTAACATTTTTCTATTGCATACTGCAGAATTATTGCATACTTTTTGTCTCTTAGTTTTATTGCAATTGGATAATTTTCTTAATTTGATTGCATTGTTGAAATTTTTCTGCAAATTTTTGTTAAAAAACAGTTACCGTCTGACCAATTGTTTCGGAGATACCTTTTTTTCGAAAAAAATTACTGTTAATGTTTTTTATAAAAATTGGGACCTTAAAATTGAGTATATTATATTTGAAGCTCTACATCTTTAGAGGAGTGATTTAACAACTGCTCATGGCTCTCAGTATTGTTTCTACGACGAATTATAAACAATGTTTTCCCGTACTGTTTTGAAAATTTATTGCAATTTCCAGAAATTTTTTATTTTCATGTACATCTTTTCCCATAAAATTTTTCTGTTACCAAAATAGTAAAATTTAAACAAACAAGTTTGTGCTTGCATAGCTCATTAATATCTTGCCTTTTTTTAAAGTTATCCAGAATTTTCTATCTGATACCAATTAAAAATAAAATGTCTGATAAAGTTTATAATTTACACTATATATAATCAATGCATAACATGTATGAATGTTCTCATCAATGTCTAATTTGTTTAGTCTACTATAAAGGTTAATTAATCAATTATTTTGAATTTTCCGCCCTCAAATTTTTTTAACGAAACTGAATTTTCAATTTCTAAACAAAACCTTTCTCCAACTAAGTTGAACTCCCGACCTCGTTGATACGATCCGAGTACCGTGTCGACTTAACCAAGAGCTACCTCTGTAAGTTATCTACTTATAACTTCCTTCTTTATTGCAGTTACTATCCAACTTTGTAATTAAAATATTCATTCACTATTTTCTTATAAAGTGTCTAATTATTTTTTAACATCAATTAATAAACTATCCAATAAATAATTTAATAAGTTTTTCGAAACTTTGAAAAAATTTATATTAGTTGCAGCTTTTCTAAGTATTAATTGATATTGGTATAGAAGTATTTAATCCATCTTATTGATTTAGAAATTTTTAAACAAATAAATAATTCTTTACTCAATGTGTACACTTTTTTAAAAATATTTCCGAATAAATTTTAAGAATTTCAATCTTTTTTCATAATTTGTTCATGAATACGATCTTTCACTGTTTAGTTATTTCACTAACATTGCGCATTATTCTTTTAAATATATTTTATTGGTTAACAACTTGATTTTATACTTACTCTTCATTTATTTATGTATAATACTACCCCATTTAAGATTACGCAGTACTACAAGATGATCATGAGTATTATTTAACGCAAGATGATTCCTTAATTTATTAAATATTAAAATATTTCTTGAAACCACACTAAAGAACCAAATATCCTAATTCCAATTATAATTCCACTAATAATTACACTAACTGCAAGAACGAAAGTGTTAGGAAAATCACAAATGTTTATGTCTATTTGTTAAACAAACATTTACTGCTATTATGTATACTACGTATATTTGATAAATTTGTTTTTTGTTGGAATAAATAAAAAATGATATAAATAATATAATATTAACCGTATGTTATCTATATGATTACATCATTACAATTACTCCATAACATAAAATTACTTCGTGAATACTTGCATCATAATTTTAAAATATATAATACGCGTGCAGTGCGTTTGAACAAAAAAAGATGAATTTCTGCAACTGCCTTTCTGATACTACTGCTTGAATAGTATTCCATAGTATATTTTTAATTTTTCCATTTTTACCTATATTTTGCGAATCACCATCTGAAAGCTTAGGATTTTTACTATAATACAGTAAGCGTTTAAATGTGCAGCTCGTTGATTACGGTTACAAATAAAAGATGTTTTTAAGTTGCTGTATAATAGGTTATTTATAATTTTCAAACTTTAATGGCAAATATCTACCAATTTTCCAGGATTAGGGAGGTAAATAAGGACACCGATGCAATCAGCGGGAGTTGCCTTATTAAATAAACCACTTATGACTTCTAAACTCCTCCTGCTAAAGCCCCCTTAAAATATCTTGGACAAAAAGTGAAAATTAATTTCTACTTTCTAAAAATAAGTGCTGACATCATCGTCGAACACAGTACTGCGGAATCAGCTGCATCGACTTATCCGTGAGCTGAATCAGCCGCATTAACATATATTGTTTGCCGAAGAAGTATAACTTAATACATCGGTTCCAAAGATTTTTGAAACATTTTTTTATACATTAATTTCACATTCTTCTATTCTCACTACAAACACACGATTCTATAATTACTTATGAAATAACTAGAACAACTCTACTTTCTAATAACACAATTAGTAAAACGAATAAATAGTTTTTCTTTGATTATCTATTTTTATTTCGTTTATTATGTTAAATTATATTTATTTTTGATTTTTTGGAGCAGTTGGATATTGATGGTTTTGCTTTCCTGCAAAATTAATTTGAATTAGTGGATGAATGATTGATACATAAATATTTTTTTTTCGAGCTAATTTGATTATTTAGATTTACTTGAGTTGGTTTTAATTAATTTAAATTTAACATCGATGTGAAGTATACTTTTTCCCTATCTATAATATTTTTTAATAGCGGTATTACTATTTGTCCTTTTTTTTTATATTCTCCTATAGTAGAACAAAGCTGGCTATTTTGAGACGTAGTAGTAAAACATTGAATGCAACACATGTTTTCTTTTTGGCAAATATGGAGCTTACTTGCCCTAAAACCTAATTGATTTTCTATGTTGTAAAAAGCATGTGCTATCCAGCAAACTTTTGCTGTCTACATCATGATCAAAAGTACGATACACCTTTATTTTTTTAAATATGATTCACGGAAAATAGTGCTAATCATATTTTGTATGGAAATAGCATTGTTCATGATTGGGACTCCTCAGCCAATTATATTTCAGTTATAGTTTGCTTGATTACAACGTAATCATGGTTTGCAAGTTGCTGGTTTTCTTTCCGCCACTTACATGAGTCGGTTAATCTGTCTCATTCTAGTGATAAGGTATAACTATACTATATACGTTATCCCGAAACACAATAGACTTCTCTGTTTACATTCTAAATTACTCAATAAATTTTTCATTAATAAAAAGTTTGAGCGGACATTTTATTTGTTTGTTTTGTCTTAGGTACTTCAGTTTAATTTTATTTGGATTCCGTATTTAGCTCAATTTTACGGGTCTTTCAGTATGTGTTGCATCAGCATTATAACTGACGTTGATGATTTTAATTTCTTGTCTCAGAAGAGCCAACTTAGTTATTTTTGACCTAGTGGTAGAACATTGTATTAAGAAAATTTTTTTTTTTCCATAAATATAGAGCTAAGTTGTCAAAAAATCTGATTATTTTTCTACCTTGTCAAAAGCACGTGCTATCCAGCCAGTCTATCTACATCATATTTGAAAGTATAATACACCTTTACAGTAAGTATGGTAAACAGAATTATATTCCTAATGATATTTTGCATTAAAAAGACATGATATCCGATTAGGTTATCACTGTTCAGATATAGTTTTCTACATTTTAGCACAAATATGGTTTGCAAACGCCTGCTTTTTTTGCTACATCTGCATGTTTCGGTTGCTCTGCCCCATTCCTTAAAGAGGTTGTTATTGTCGCATGTACTTCATTCTGAAATCGAATAAAATACTCCGTGTATACTTTTAATTAGTGAATAAATGATCCATCAATAAACATTATAATCGTGCGAGTCTATTTGGTTATTTGATTGTAGGTACTTAAGTTAGATTATATTTTTATTTCGAATTGAGCTAGAGCGTACTGCCGTTATCTGTTTCATAACTCTTATTGAGAGGGGCCGAGGGGAGCGGGTGTAAGGGGGGGGGGGCGGCGGGGGACGACCTAAAAATAAAAAAAAAGGGTTGCTCCGGGAAAGCCCGGAGGAAAGGATCGAAGAGTGGAGCTAAGGGGTTCGAAAGAGGGGGGGGGGGGTGTACAATCAATTGACGACCACACAAAACACGTTAAAGTATAACGATTTCACCTGTGATTTGAGAGGGCTGAGGAGGGAGTGAGGGTAGGTGGGGGGTGGTGGAGGTAATATCTTGTCCTTACTACTATTCATATATATATTTCTAGAATTATACATAAACCGCATGAATGAATTCAGTCTGAAAAATTAACAAAAAATTTAACACTAACTAAAGTGTTGAGACCTAATGATTTTCAGCTTTATTTTCCAAGAATATTTGTCACATAACTGACTATTTTTGAAATTTAAATTATTGAAACTCTATCAAGTGACGACTTGTTAGCGCCGTCAGTTTGTTGGAGAGCATGACCGAGAGAGTGTCACAAACTTTACCGACTAGCCAGACATTATCGTATCCTTATGTGCTCATTGTGTGCTTATGCACGCGTTGCCGTCGCACGTGGCCTGATCAACTGCGCGTGACAGTGATGGAGTAGCATCTTAAAAATGTAAATGGCTGTATGGTATCGTTGTTTTTTATTGATATTTACCCATGCGCACAACCGTGCCGTCTGTCTCTCTACATGCATTTCGGATTTTAAAATGTATGGACACATATGTATGTATCTGGATACGTAAGTATCTATCTGTTCAAACATTTTTGAACAGACCTTTCCTTTCTCGAAAAACTTCGCTGGTATTTGCAACTGCACATTGCTTTTCGTTGCAGGTGCTCATACTCGGCGAATAATTCATTTGAGACCGATGGATTTACGAAATAAATTGTAATTAAATGTTTCGAATGATTTTTCCAAGAGAATTCACGATTATTTGGAATTGTCCACTGCTGTGCGTGGCAGGTGCCTGCATTTCGTTTCATTCTGATAGACTCTCAGTCGATCGGCTAAAATATTTCACGAATGGTTAGCTATTAGTCGATTTGCAATTAAGTAAATTTATGAATATGCCTGCGGGCATCACATCCAAATTAGCCATACATAAATACAGACTACTTTTGAAGATGATCAAGAGTGCTTACATAAAGCTATCTACTGATTTTACAATTGAAAAGACAGGGGTCTCGCCTATAGGCAAACCGAATTGAAAAAGTAACGAGTTTAGATAATTAAGAAAATTTCAATCCCATTCCGAGGTTGTCTATAAGACAGAAAAGAGACCCACCGGACATCTTTGAGTTAGCACGCGATAAGCCTTGGCTTATTAACTCAATTATTATCAGCCGGTGTGACTGCTGCTCTTCTTCTTAGATATCTATTCTGACTATAATCATGTTTTTACTTTACAGAAACTCGTAATGAATAATTTTTAAGGCACAATACAACCTTCAGCTTACTAAATAAGTTCAACTGATTATTTGGAAATTGCGTAAACCCTATCAGCAACACGTTGAAGTAGCTGTGACGACCGTAGAATAAAATTCAGTATTCACAAAGAAGTTAAGTAAGCAGAACAACGAACAGCAAAACAATTTTATCGTCCAGTACCATACGTAAAAGACTGTCGACTAACGTGAGAAATTCTTTGTAGCGGCAGGTATCTTTGGGTGATGGTGAATTAATAAAAGCGATGGACTTCATATAACCAAATTAACTAAATGAAAAATAATTACGAGTAAGCATTTCTACCGGCGATATGTAAAAACCATATTAAGTGCGTCGGATATCTCCGATGCTGAGCGCATTTGCGTTTATTAATAAGTACAGACGAGGACATGCGATAAAACTTAAAAATCTATAACCGATTGAAATTGTATTATCACTACTGTTTCTGATTTATATTTCATTCATGGAACTTGCTGTATGCGGCTCGCCCGAGTATACAATTAGTCTTTCTTATCGATGAAGACCCATCTACATACTTCGAATTAGCATCGTACAACAGTGTTTATTTGTTTGAATATTTTTATGAATAAATCTCTAAAATTGTTCCAATTAAGCTGCTGGATAGACTTTAAACGACTACAATTTCAGAACTGTTGTGTGTGCGATTACAAATATTTTTTAAATGAACTTGAATTTTGACATCACGTGTTCTAAACTAGTCAATGTACACAAACATCGTAAGTATAAATAAACCGACTGCTAAATTTATTACATAAATATGATGGATACAGAATATCATTTTAATCAACCGACTGACAAATACATTGGTAACTTTAAGAGTTCAGCATTTTACAGATATTAATTTTAACTTTGACTGCCAAATAGCTATTAGATTTAATACGTTTTCGAATGTTGAGAATTTTGAAAATGGAGGAAGCTAAGCGATCTCTTCAAGCAGAATAAAATCCAAGTTGTGAAAATGTCAAGATTGCTTCATCGTGATTTATCTAAATCCCGATTTCTCGTGTTAGAAATTTTGGCTGATGCAACATGAGATTCAACAAATAATAGATTAAATTACATGATTTGTTAATTCATGTCCGAATATTTTTAAATTTGACTGGAGAGATCGACGAAATAGAAGCAGAATCCGAAAAAGTAAAGAAAAATCGCAGAAAATGTCTGAATAACTGAGTAATACATTACAGTTTGAATGATTTCAAATCTGACTTGCTCAAGAATAGTCGGAAAAATCAGTGTTACCAAGCGAAATAGAGTTAGATGATTAAATGTTATCAACTCTCTTAGTGCACGGAATATATAGAGCTATTGGATTGTAATTTACCTCCGTAAATGATTATCCTTGCAGCTTCCCCCATATAAATGGTTTGCAGTATTCATCTATTGTAGCAGTATTCTAAGAATAATTGACTTACATCGTATTGAATGTCAAAATCTGTTAACCATACTCTGGGTGACAATTGAAATACACCGTAGATGATACTTATAAAATAAATCTATCACAAGCATATATAAAAGCTAAAGTACGACTAGCCCGTCAATATGCCTGAATATAATAATACAAGCAAAGCGATTTGAATGAACCAAATGAAGCAAAAGAATAATGTACCCAAACTGAAAAGAAGCAGTAAAGCCAACTCTGAAGTCAGAATCAAAGGAACGGAGGGAGTAAACTGCTAAAGAAGAATTACAAATCGAGTGACTACGTTTGAATGATAACCGACTTAATGGCATTAACCGGTGGCTTGATCTTGTGATAAAATGAATTTTTAATTTGCATTTTTACTTATTCATCACTGATTTTAATAATATAACATCAAGTAACTGCTCAATATTCGAGTAAAATCATGAACTAGGTTTCTAAATCATAGTACTTTCGGAATGATTTAAATGTAGGTCCTAATTACTGTAATTAACGCCCCGCCTTATCAAATATTAACATTTGCTCAACATCTATTAAAGCAGTGTTGATTTACATCATCGACTTGCATTTCTATTGATAGCATAATTGCAACTACTGGGGATTCGGTAAAACTGAAAACTGTAAAATTTACATTACTAACCAAATTCAAGATCAGTGGGCTTGACTGAACCGGTAATCTATAGGTTATCGATTAACAAAATTTGGATTGAAACTAACAAATTAATGGATATAAAACATTAAACAGAATTCGATGTTAAATAACACGTGCTCAACGATTATTGTTGATAATTACCAAAGATTGCAAGTGCATGTAAATTTTCACTGAATATTAACTTTAAACTTATTTGTAGATTGACGAATTCACTATAATGTTCCGAATATATATGTACCGAATAAAAATATTATATTAATCTATGCATTATTTGTATTAATTACGTTTTCTTCGGCTTAGGTAGCTAAATCTGTTGTTACGTAGGAGCTTAATATTGACCAGCTATGATTTTAATGAACTGGCTAAAGGATTAAATAAATATACTGAAGATGATTTAGATAAGTTTATGTAATGTAGAGTTGGTTCTTATATTGTTTTGACTAAAAAAATGTAATTGTGTGAACATGATTCCACCGCACCGAGGGAGAGAGTGTTAGAAATATGGTATATTACTCAGTAGCGGTATCCTATGTATAATACACCGTACCACTCAAGTGTGCTGCCACATGCAGCACTACGCGCTGCGGCGCCCCTCCTGGTAATTTAGTCTTAGTCGAGCATCTGAATACTACGCATACTTGTATATTGTTTGTTCTTATTGTACACACACGTGCCTTGCTGTGCTCGCGTATTTGCAACACTAACTTTTACACTTCTTACACATATGTTACCGATGAAGATAAAACATAAACAATTTCAGCTTTTTCTCTAAGATGAATGACAAAACATTTAATTTTCGTTTTCAACTAAATTTCTACAACTATCAAATCTTGAATGATTATGTATAAAAGGCAGAACCAGGATGATAAACGGAAAAATCGTATGATGGGTATTATAGGTACAAAAGTGGTCGTAACTAAATTTAAATAGTTTATACATTCTGATTTTCTATAGAATTTCTAAAAAATTTACTTAAGGCTCATTCAATTCAGATTTTAAAAGAAAATCAGATTCCTTAAACCATTGGCATCCTTTATAAATTCAATGAAAATCTAGTATCGTCACCGGCAGGATTATAGGAACCGGTACAGGTCAACGGGAGTAAAAAAAAGATGCTGCAGCTTGACCAGCATCCTCCTCAGAAGTAGGCAGCCATGAAAATGAAAACACCCGTTTGGAGACGTGGAACGTGAATTCCGCATTGCAGATGGCACAGGCAGTAGGCAAAGTCACGCTATCACTAACATTGAGCGAGACCCCAGACGGGCCGCAGAAGACACAGATGATGCACTAAATTGCGCTGCTGATGAAGCCAAGGGAAAACTCTGGCGCGCCGCCGGATATGTCAAACAAGACCCCAGCTTGCCACGAAAGATATAGGTACTACAAACTTTTACCTCCCCAGCAAGAACGTTAAAAAACATCCGATTTTTTCACAAAAAAAACTGACGTAGTATCTCATGATTAACAATTAGACTATTCACACATGGCAATCCTACTTTAAAAGCTGTTATTTTGTGTATGCATACAAAGTAACTAGAGTTTTATAACCCCGTGTGCATACACACTTTTATAGGTTGCGTGTATTTGTGTGAACATACAATTTCAATGATTGAATACAAAGTAGCATGTTTCGTAAATTTGTGTTCTTATTGAATAGTCTGATAACAGTATTTATTAGAAATACAAAGAAAAAGGTTTTTTACCCACTTCATTAACTTCTTTTGATAAAGAGATGTGCGAGACATCGGATGGTTTGATCACATGATATTGCTCGTCAACTGTGTCTGAGTCCCTTGGAGACATTTTTTTTGTTCATTTCTGTCCTTTTACTATTAAAAGTTTTAAATTAGCTCATTTAAAAAATATTATGTAGCTCTAGTATAGTTGTCAGCAAGACTGGAGGAAATATTTCATATTGCAAAGCAAAAGACTATCGTGATATTTTTAATTTCTTTTTTCGTTTCGAACCACAACATAAAAATCTTAAGAGCTAAGACTTTTGGAATTGACAGCATAAACAAATTAAAATCTCAACATCTTATTGCCACAAGCGATGAAAAACGAAATTTCAAATGCTTTACGTAACGGTAATGACATTTAGGCCTGTTTCTTTCATCTTACGGCCACGCAAAATATTTCATTGATTTGATTTTAGATTTTCTTTTTAGCGGACCTGAGTTTTCATAATTTATATAGTTTTATCATCGTATTTTTTAGTTGAAGTCTTTACTGAATACTTATGACAGATATATGTAAGCTATTTCATACAATAAAAATAGGCAGTTTTTACAAGACCAGTTTATTTATAACCCGAAACACTGCCGATTAAATATGTACTTTGAAGTAAATTAGCACTGCTTATTGGCACGAGTAGGATTTCTATTGATAAGAGAAAAATAATATTACTTCTTACTTGCAAAAGAAGCGCTTGAATAAACAAATTAAGTAGACACCTTTCTTATCTTATAGCAGCCTCTCCAGAGACAAATTAAACGACTGTGTGTTTTATCAGCATTCGAATTTGTCGTCGATAGTAAGTAACTTCATGCGTAACCATTAAGTTTGCAATGATAAGTTGTTTAATTAGGTTAAATAATGTTAGAAAGACGGTTAAAAAGCCGTATAACGTATAAGTTGCCGTGCTTTGAAAATGTTGCTATACATGCCTAGGTGTTGTTGTTGTTAAAATTGATATTAGGTTGAGCTTATAACCTCGAGCTGTGTACTTCTGTTCGCTTCTGTCAATTAAGTTCGGTCTCGTTCTTGTAAAGTTACGTATTTTTATTGTTACACGTAAGTGTAACAATTCCGGAGGCTTGTCCGGGATAATACATCAATAGAAGAAACGAAGACATTGAAGCAGCAGTTGGAGGAATCTAAGCAGCAGTGCCTAGATCTGAAGCATCAGTTACAAAATATAAGAAGTGTGGTAAAAACTCGTGATAAAATAATAGTAAAGTTTAAAGCTGAGCTGGTTGAACTGCAGGAGAATTGTGCCAATTTTCAGGTTCAGTTCGACGACACGAATCAAGAAAAGGAGTACACGCTACGTAAGCAACAAGAAGTTCATGAGAGGACGCTTCGCCAGTTGCAGTCGACTCTTGGTAATGCTCGTGATATGGTTGTGGGCCTGCAAACTGAACGGTACGCAGTTTTGGCGGAGCGGGACTATCTTCTAAGCAAAGCACTGGCTTAGCAGAGGAGAAGTGCAACGTTACACGATCAAGAATTTCACGGCATAAGCAAGATAAGTATCACTGAAAATCTTTTGCTACCACGACTACAACTATCGCAACCACCACAACTATCACCACCACCGCATCCATTTCTGATTTTGAACACATCTTTTGGACAGAAGGTTTTAAATAGGTTAGATACAGGTTTATTAACTCCCTTTATTGTTCAAGTCAATGTTTATGATGGTGGACATCCGTTTAGAGATTTTTTAAATCATTTTATCTTAATTGCCAAGTTGAATGTATGGGATGAAAATAAGAAATTGGTTGCTCTAATCTCTTGTTTGCGTGGAAAGGCAAAGACAGTGATAGATTTTTTTTCGGGGTCATAAGGGTGGTCAGGATTAATTTCAAAACTTGACATTCGTTCGTGGAAAAGTATTTGGCAGCAACGTTTCATTCACAATTACAAAATTGGAGACAGTGGCTTGAAGAGGAATTTTCGAGTTGAGCTGCTGATTTACAAAAGTTAGTTTTAGTAGTCCATCCTGAGTGCTCGTATATCACTCGAGATACAATTGCTGATTCTCAGTTCATCGTTAGAATTTCTGGTAATTAAGTAAGGGAAGTGCTCCAATTAGAATGGATTACATTTGTAAGAGTTGCTCTTTAGCGGGCGATAGAGGGTAAAGAAATTTGTTACGAGAATAAGAGACTTTAGAGGAATAATGTTGTTGCAGGATCATACCGAGCCGTGCAGTCGAATTCCAGTCCAGGAGCGAGTCAGGAAAGAAAACCCTGGAATGCCACCAACGTTAAGTGCTGGAATTGCGGGTAGAAGGGCCACATGAAATTAAATTGTCCTCAACCGCATGCGTTTAATCGGCGGGGAAACTAGGTTTTGTTGAACTATCATGAGCGAGTTCAACGGTAGGTAATCCAGTGCCCTTGAGCCCAGTCTTAAATAGCCAAGGAATTAATAGGATTTTAAATAAAATTTATTTTTAAAGGCTCATTGAATAACCAAATTTTTACTTTTGTTTTAGATTCTAGTTCTGACGACACAATTTTAGATTCAAAATTTGTAAATTCAGTGCATATCAGAATTTCTAATAATTTGATATCACTGAAGTACCAAACAGATAAGGACGTTGCTATAAAGTTTAGGGTTGAAGCATTTGTGGTTCTAGGAAAACACAGGGTTGAAATCATCGCATATGTAGCAGATATAGTTGATGATGGTATCCTCGGAAGTGATTTATTTTATTTAACTGAAAAAATACATGGTTCGATTCTTCAGAAGATGAATTTTCATGATAAAGAGAATGCCTCTGTTGACAGATTATAAATCTGCAGGACAGCATTCAGTTAATTTACAGAAAATTTTCCAAACAATTTCTAAGACATTGGATAATCACCAGAACACGACATTTGTGGATTTGGAAATTACAAATTAAGACATTTTCAAAGATGATAATGTCGTGGGAAAATGTGATTTGGTCGAGAATGAGGTACACTTGGAGAAAGGAACACGACCAATTAGACTACTATTAGGAAGAGTCCCTATTCACAAACAAGAGGAAGTTGACACGTAAATAATTAAAATGGAGAAACAAGGAATCATTAAAATATCTTCAAGTTCCTCGTGCTCTCCAGTCATCCTCAAAAAGAAATAATTCTACAAGATTGTGTATAGACTTCTGGAAAGTAAATGCGGCAACGATTAAAAGTTTATATTCTTTACCGAGATCAGATAATACGTGTAATCAGTTATTGTCAAAATCGTGAATCTCTACATTGGATTTGAAGAGTGGCTACTGGCAATTGAGAATCAAGAATGAACGTAGAGAAAACACAGCTTTATCTATTGGACAAGGATTGTGGCAGCTCAAAATCATGCTATTTGGATTATGTAACGTACCAGCGACTTTAGAACGACTTATGGAAGAGGTACTTGAAAAATTATTGTATATTATTTGCTTAGAGTATTAAGATGACATCATGGTTCTATCAGACTCGTTTAAAGAAATGTTAGAAAATCTGGAGAAGGTTTTTCTCCGATTTCGGAAAGCTAATCTTCAAATGAATAAAAAAAAGTGTACCATTTTCAACAGAGAAATTTTATTTCGTGGTCATATTGTATCAGAGGACAGGAAGAAGACCGATCCTGAGAAAATTAAGACTGTTTAAGAGGGGCTGATTCCAAGAACAAAAAGAAATTTACGTCAGGTTCAGTTTTTCTTAGAATCAAGATGGTATGGTCATTTACGTTGTTACTTATACAGAGAGGAATTCGCAATTAAAACAGATCATACCGCCTTAACTTCATTGTTATCATTCAAAGAATGAGATGGCCAGCTAGCTAGGTGGGTTGGATTATTAGGTCAGTACAAGATCAAGATTATTTATAGGAAGGGAACAATTCACGGAAATGCAGATAGAATATCAAGATGACCATGTAAAGATCAATCTTGTAAGTACTGCTATCGCGTTCAAGAAAAGTTCAAAGCCAAGGATCAAACAATTGGTCGTATCGCTTTTGTTAATGAAACAGTTTCAAATTGACATGGACATCAGATAGAAGACGAGTCAATAAAGATGATCATTGAATGTAAGAGACCTAACACCTAACCGAATTGGCAGCAAATTGCACCGAAGGACGAGTTTACAAAAGTATACTGTAGTCAATGGAACTCATTCGTCATGAAAGATGGAGTTTTATATGAGGAATGAATATTACCGAGCTTAAAAGTCAAGACTCTACAATTAGTCGTTCCTAGAAAATAGATGTAAGAAGTTCTTCGAGAAGTGCACGACTCACCAACAGGAGAACGCTTCGGAAGAAACAAGACACTGGACATGCTTAGAAAAAGGTTTAATTGAGCCACTTGCAAAAAATACGTTGAGAACTGGTGTCGTACGCGTATGACTTGTGTTGCAAAGAGAGGTCCATCAGATAAAGCAGTTGGTCAAATGAAGGCTTATAATTCAAAAGTATCTTTTGAGAGGCTTAAGATGGATATTTTGAAACCACTCCAAACTTTTCTACTGGGTAAAAATATCTCCTCATCGTGATAGATAATTTTAATTAATGGGTCGAAGCTTTCCCCTTATCAAACATAAGGACAAAAACGATGACTCAGGTTTTCATTAGTAAAGTGGTTTCTCGTCATGGTGTACCTTGAAAAGTGCATATTGATCAGCGCACGATCTTTGATTTACGTCTAGTGAAAGAATTAGCGGAACTTTTAGGAATCAAGAAAACACAAATTAGACCATTATACCCACAATTAAATGGTCAGGTGGAACGCCAACATCAGACGGTTTTCAATTATCTATCTAGGTTTGTAAGCGAGAATCAAAATAACAGGAACTATTGGATATCACTATTTTGTAAGCTTACAGATCTAAATATTTCGTACTGTTACAATTAATATATCTTTTCCAAATAATAAAAATTGATGGCCATGGATTTATTCGGTCTGTTTCTACCTATAAAGCTTGATGTTCATCGATTTATTCGTTCTGTGATTAATATAGATCGGTCAAGGGCGTGTAAATTTGAAAATGAGATTTAAAAAACAGTAGCTTACATTTTTGCGTTGAATCAATATCGTATTGATGTATTTAATTTTGGTCTTACAAAATCGAGAAATCAAATATTTTCTACTAACTGTGAGGGGTTGGCGCGCAAAGCGCGCAGGGGTGGAACCCCTAATTTATATTGAAAAGCATGGAAGGTGAACTAAGATTTGTACCCCAACCAGAGATATCAATGACTGCTGACGTCACGAATGCCATAATCGTATATGGGAAAAGAGCAAGTGGACCGAAGCGACCGACGGCAACAAATATTTAAGACTGATTTTAACAGTTGCGATAGTGCGTAACTTTTTCAAATCATACAATATGTCATACCATTTTCTAATCTACTAAAAAAAAATTATGCAATACCAACTCTGGCTCGAAGAAAAGTCTGTTCAGAACAAATTTTAAAGCGTGGCTAGTAGAGGTTATTTTAAAAATACAATTGTGATCGGTAAACGAAAAGATTATTAGCGATATATTTGTGTGTCTTTAATCAAAAAGAAAATTAGTGGATCTTGGGTTAGAGAGTGGTGAATAGTGAAACATATTGAATGAAACATTGTAAAACTGAAAATATTGTGTGCCAAAAAAATGCGTCAACCTCAAAGATTTTCGTAAAAAAACTTAAACATATGAAGAATAAGTTTGATGTAATGAATAGAGTAGTTCACAATAATATATACCTTCGAAACGAAGTTCCAGTTGGGCAGTATACTCTCAAATACCTTTGTTGGAATAGTCTAATTGCTGCTGTATAATTATTTTTAACATCACCGTGACTTTCAAATACACATTCTAGCATACGATTTCTTGTTAGTTCACTTTTAACAGCGCATTGATTACTTATATTTCAACAACTAAGTTACAAAATTTTATAAATTATATTGTTACATCCACGAGTAACAATTAAAACACGTTACTATATTTAAATACAACCGAACTTTATTGACAGAAGAAAACAGAAGTGCACAGCTTAAGGTTACAAGCTCAACTTACTATTATTTTTCAACAACACTCAACAACGCATAGTAACATTTTCGAAGCGCAGCAACTTATACGTTCTACGACTTCTTAACTGTGTACATAAAATTATCCACTCCACTTTCAGATTGTTGTCCTGACAATCGCAAGACCATACACAACATAACACTCCAAAATATCATTATCTTCTTCTGATGTAGCTCCAGGATAACGGTACAGCTCCTTGATAAAGAATGACTCTACTTAACCCTCTGCCAAATCACCACGTACATTGCAGCCAACTGTAAATCCAACTACAACCAGATTTTCTATCACAGCTGCAGGACTTGAAATTTCTACCTTGACTCCACCGCCTACTTACCGAACATCTTTAATCCAATTGTATCTCCCTTATTCAAGTACGTATCTCTCTTTAGGGTAATCTGAGAGGTACAAAGTTTAATCCTTGGACACAAAATGAGGAATGAATTTTTGTGGATCCCATTTTACGTCCCTACTCCGGCATTTGCACAACGGCTTCGGAAAAATTAGCCACGCAAAATAAAATCGATGCGGAGTAGTTAGAATGACTTTCTTTCGTGATAAGTCGCAATTCTGTTCGCATGCATAATCTTCGTCTTGTATTTTGGTGATTTTCTAATGGCGTTGACAACATTGATGATCCTCTTGACAACTTTAAACGGACTATCCGTATTACCTTGCAATTTCGGGCTCTTTGTAGAACCAAATTTTTTGGCCTTCCAAAAAATCGCCTTTTCTTGCTCGTTTGTCGTAATGGGTCTAGATCTTTCTAGATATTACAGCTATGGTGGTTCTTGGCAAATTATGTATCACTGCCATCTTCTTCCTTAGCTTTTGTACGTTATTCTCCGGCAACAAAACTCCAACATGATCATCCGGAGGTGACCAATAACTTAAAATCAATTTTTGAAACTTAAAATTTAGTTAAATTTTGATTTTTTCAAATTTAATATTTGAATTTTTTGCTCTTAACTCACCACAGCCAATCACATATATTACTTAATCCACTCAATCAACTGATTACAGAGCAAATAAATCGATGACAACCAAAATTCATAGGTAGAAAACGAGAGGCGCATGAAGAGGGAGGGGGGGCGTCAAAGTGGAGAATTGTTCGCATTAAAGACAATCTTGTGCGTGACACGGAGCCTTTCCACTCTTGACACCCCCCTGTTAATCTATTAATTAAAGCCTCAAGCTGCCCTAAGCCCAGGAAGTAAATCTTTCCGCATCAAACTTCCCTGTACTTGCGCACAATTTTACGCTACTTCGTCATAACAAGATTGTTACGGTGCTTCATTCCTGCGGCACCGCTGCAAAAGACGCCTCTTTATAAGTATAGATCAATATAGTGGTGCAGCGGTTGAGTTTCAGTCTCGATCACAGAAGTTAAGCAGCGTTTAGCGTAGTCTGTGCATGAATAGATTACTATTTAAGGCTTGTTCTTTACCTTCGTTCTTGATTTCGTGGGTCGATTTACTATCTCTTTACTGTTCTAACAACATATGTCGGAGGTGTGCAGAAATTTAGTCCTGATTTGTACATACGTTTTAACACCCTGTCTTAACGCAGGTAATACACTGTGCTTTTTCAGGCTCCTTTTTTTAATCAGTTTTTTTTCCCACCTACAGGATTTGAAATAAAATACTGAATCAAACCAATCAAAATTATTGTCATTAGTTATATTTTCGCCTTCTATCCTCAAAATAGCACCTTCACTACTTAATTTTAGGTTTTTGGGCAGAAAAATAGTATTTGTTACTGGATCGTTAAGGCTTCCTTATGAGCCTCATTATGGCCCGAGCCTTTGGCTGGGACTATAAACTTGTCGGTTCGTTAATAAACCTTCTAATCTCTGCAAAAAATATTTATTATGTGGAAACAATAAAAAAAATTCATGTATTTCTGTAAATTACATATGTTAAGATATTTATAGCAAATGAGAATCATATGATTATTATAACTGCTAAAATTTGATAAAAATACTTCGTATTATTACATTATTTAGAATTTAATTATTGGCATTTATTTGTATTTTAGGTACACTTTATATGACACAATCAATATTTAGTGTCTCAAAATTTTGTTTTGAATAAGTCAATGATAATAGTATCATGAAAAAAGTGCATGAGATGAAGTTTATTTATAACGATATTTCGAAAACTTTATAACTTTTACGAGCTTCCCTCAATTTCCAAGGGATTTTAATGCTCGATATCAGCAAGTTGATGTAAATATCTATGGATCGATTCATTTGCACCGTTGACATGTAATTTACAATGTAAAAAATCCAATATTAAGTGCTAAAATCTATTACCGCATATTTCAAGGAATAATTGTTTTACCTTTCTGTGTTTTGTGTTTCTTATTTGTGTAGTCTTACTTAAATCAACTGTTTTTACTGTAATTTTCTAGTACTTCAACTTGATTCAATCGACTGCTTCCACTTAGTTTTGCTAATGACTCGTTTTGCTGTAATCGACTGCTTATACTTTTCTCCACTTTTGTATCCTGTTACTTCAGTCTGTTGTTTCTACTTACCTTTGCTTACGTCTTGTCATACTTAAAAGTGATCGATCGTCCTCTCTCCGCTGCAAAGCGAGCCATGTCAAAATTCAATGGATTGATAAAAATACCCGTACATACGTCCTTCGTTTTCTTGCACCTTAAGTTGACACAAGGCTCTTCTGTTGCACGGGCAAACTGAACAAATGCTTACAAGTATATGTTGATCTGCTACTAACGAGATCTGGCAGTGAAACCATCTGCCAATGAAAGGATCCCCCCTACATCAATTTGCCACAGATTTAATGTGCAAGTAAAACAAATTACCCTTAAATCGAGTTGCCTCTGAACCGATCTGCCACTGAAACGATCAGCAGGATAACGAATTACCCACAATTAAAACAATGCGCGTATAAGACGATCTGCTACTAAAATGTTCTTCCAGAGGAATGGTCTACTACTGAAACAATCTACTATTAAAACGATCTGCCAGTGGAACAGTTCACCTGAAAATAGATCTGACATTGAAACTATCAGCCAATCAAACGATCTGCCACTAATACGATTAACCCCCAAAACAATTTGCTACTAAGATAATCTGCTACAAAAACGATCTGCTACTAAACAAGTCTGATAGTAAACGATCTGCCAGTAAATCAATCTGCCAATAAAACTATTTGCAAATACAGCGATTGCCACTTATACGATTTATCCCTAAATTATTTGCTACAAAGACGATCTGCTACAATAAAGATCTGCTACTTAAACGAGTTGCCAATGAAACGCTCTGCCAGTAATATGATTTATCTCAAAAAAGATTTGCTACTAAGACAGTCTGCTACTAAAACAGTCTACTATTAAAACGATCTGTCAGTAGAACAATTGACCCCAAGAATAATCTGCCACTGACACTATCTGCCAATTAAACGATCTGCTAGCAATATGATCTACCCCCTAAACTATTTGCTACTAAGATGATCTTATACAAAAACGATCTGCTACTAAAACGATCTGCTCCTATAAACGAGTTGCCAATGCAACGATCTGCCACTGATACGATTTATGCTACAAAAACGATGTGCTACTAAAATGTTCTAGCAGTTATCCGATCTGCTACTTGAGTGATTTTCCAGTAAATATGATTTATATGTCAAGCGGCTTACTACTAAGACGATCTGCTACAGAAAGGATCTGCTGCTAAACTGATCCGTCCCGAAAATAATCTGTGACAGAAACAATCTGCCTATTAAACTATCTATCCGCGAAAAGGACTTACAGTAAAATGATCTCTCAGTAAAACGATCTGCTACTGAAAGGTTGTAGTAGCAAAGCGATCTGCTTATGGAACGATTTACCATTAAAATGATCTGCCTATGAAATCAGCTGATAAACAACCTGCACGTAAAAAAATCTGCTATTGAAACGGTCTGCTGATGAAACAACCTCTTGGCAGAATGATTTTCTGTTACAACGATCGCTTATAAAATGACCTGCTATTTAAACGATCTGCCGATGGAGCTTAAACGTGTCCCTTGACGCTAGGGCGTCCTGAAGCAAATGTTAGGGAGTCCTCGACATGGATGTGTTTGGAGACCTTATTAGAAGCTTACGGGAAACAATAGTAGCCAGCACGCAGTAGAGTACTTTGTAGGAACTCCTTGGTAATAACCGGCTCGATGGCCTGATCCAAAGCTAAAGTTGCGCCCAATAACAAGGTTTCTGGAAATTGAGTAGAGCTGATACGTGCGGTAAAAGTTTAACATAATTCATTAATGTGCAACTTTTTTCCTAGTCAGCTAAATATAGATAAACCCCCAGTATTTGGCTCAATCTTTGATGAACTTATTCCGATCGTTGTACCGGCATGTCGTTTAATCAGCGAGTTGTTTTACTGGCAGATTGTTCCTTCGGCCGATCGTTCCAGCGGTAGATTATTTTATCAGCAGATTGTTTTATCGCTGCGTCAGTATAGTAGGAGATTGTACTGTCAGCTGTTTGTTTCACCAGCAGATCGTTTCAACAGCTAAATAAAGTAGTAGCGATACGGAATGCTCGTAATCAATGTTCCTAGAGAAACGATCAAGTTGATTTTAAGTTAATTTATTTATAAAAATAGCATGCTTTGCAGAGCTAGTTTTATAGGTCAATAGTTTTTAATGGCGATGCCGTAGTTTTTACGCAACTAGGAAGGATAAGCGACACTGCAGTGGCACGAATAAAGCTCTCTAGATCTGCAATCAGTAGTACAAAAAAACGTTTTACTGACAGGTTTTTGAACTATTTACATAAAATTAAATAAAAAAATTATTCATGACTACTGTCTATCCAGGATAGGATGAGGAGAAGTTGGCAGCTGCATTACCGCTCTGGGTCAGGACAAGGATACACTCTAAAGCCAAAAGTATAAAAATCTGAGGTAGAAAGTGTGTGAATTATTTGATTTACACCTTTCAAAATAGCAAAATATCCTTTTTACACTTTTCAAAAGAGAAAATTGAGATTTTCCTCTTTGAAAAGAGTGATTGTAACTTTTTACTACTTTCAATGTAGTAGTTTGGGGAAATTACTACTTTTAAAAGTGTAAGAATGAAATTAACACTTTTGAAAAAAATTTTTTTAGAAAATTACACTTTTCATAAGTGAATTTTGAAATTTCAACTTTTCAAAAGTGTAAAAATGAGATTTAATCTTTTGAAAAGATGAAATTCCCGTAAATACATTTTTTAAAAGTGTAAAGATGTTTTAAGTCTTACGTTAATTATGAGTAGGAAGCATCAATATTAGGTGATATTATTTAAAGTTTATTTTCTATTGCTTCTGATTTAAATCGCTCCCAATATATAACGAAGGATCCTTTGTGTGGCTTGTCTGCTACTTACACTGCCTTTTTTTGCAATAACTAGAAAATCAGATATCTAAAAAGCACTCTACCAATAAGTCATGAGTGGTTAGGGTTTTTTTTATATATACATTTTTATACACTAGTGATTTGAGTGCAGTTTGATATTTTAGAAATAGTCAAACAAAAGCAAAATGGACATTTAAAGCAAGTTCAGTGTTGAATTGAAAGGTCGTAGTATACACATTGATTTATGTACTGCATTTTCTATTTGACAGAAGTTTAATTTATAAATGACTTTTATAAGCCTCTCATATCACAACTTTTGTGATGATAAGAGTGATTAAATGTAACATTTCACTTTGTATAATCAAATCTTACTAGAGGTCTGATATCAAAATCCTAATTAAGGCTATTCGCATGACAATGTTTTAAAAATCCTATGTTATGCCTCTTTGAAAGTAAACCAAGGTTGAAATTTGGTTTGTCTTCTGTTATTGAAATATACACATATTTTTTAACTTATTTATATAAAAATGTCCATTACGTTTCATGACATAAGTTTTTAAAAAAATTTTATTCCTAGATAAACTTTAAAATCTTGCTGCGAACGACCTTCGTTGGTAAAATACCCTTATACATTGAATCCTTGGTTCTATAAGAGGTAAACATCTGAAATTAGGTATGGTTATATTATTTTGTAAAACAATATAAATAATCGAATTTAAGCACTTCAACTGTTACAGAAGCTAAGATGTGGAATATGGGTAAAAATCACCGTTAAGGCTTATTTTTGTAAAACTTAAAATACTTTCTATTAATCAGTGTATAATGCAACTGTTGCGTACAATATGCGGGGCACATCGCACTGACTCATCCGGTTGACAACGCGGCTATTCGAGCGGAAAGCTCGAGCAGGGAAAAGCGAGGGTATATAGGGCCCAGCGAGCTACAGTTAAGGAGAATCAGTATCGGGCTAATTCGGGGAGTGGACGTCGGGTCTAAAAATAGGAGCACATGCGCGACTCTGCCTTCATGAGAATTGCTTGGTAAAGTATAATTAATAGCGAGTTAAGTTTGATTTCGCGAAGCACCTCATTGCCCCCTAATCCCACGTTACAAAATTTGGTGCTAGGTATGGGGTGGCAAGTATCGTATTTTTTTTTTGTTTCGTATTTGGCACCGTTGCTGTTCGGGCTCATACGAATTCCGACGAGAAGCACACATAGTGCAGTGCCGCTAAAATCAAGCTTGTGTACCGGAACGGACCCAAACGGGATAAAGGATGAGCGAGTAGCTGTTCACACGAGCAATTCTCAACAACGATCTGGAAGTCTACAAGGCAGAAGGTCAGAGCAACTTCAGGGAGAACCGGCAAGATAGTCGCGCTTAATCAGAATCAGAGCGGTGCTTCTGCCCATCAACGGCGAAAAGCGGAGTATTAATCAAAGAATGATGACACTCAACATTATTATTCTGGCCTCGTGTATACTGTTGGCAAGGTAAGTGATCGTTCGACAGAAATTTTTTTTTTGGTTGTTTTGTTTGTTTTGGTTTTTTTTTTTCCCCTTTTTCCCAAACCCCGGGACAATAAAGATTAGGATCGACCAAACGAACGTAAAACGATGGAGGGAGTGTTTAGCAAACTTGGTGTTGTCACAGGAAACGACCGCAGGTGAGAACTCGCACTCGTATTAGCTCGGGGATAGATCATTATTTTATCATCATTATTTACCTAATCTCACCGCCGAAAGGAAATACAGCGTAAAATTAGAATAGGCCCAGTAAAAGACGAACGACTCTCTTTCACTTTCTTTTTTTTTCCCTTATCGTTCATCTCGGCCGATTATTATGAAGCCATTACATAGGTAATCAAATCCGGCCCCGCAACTTAGAGAATATATCAGCTTGACCGGGTGATACGTCTCACAGCCTACAAAAACACAAAAAAAAAAAAAAATGATTCATTTCGGCGACGTCGTCCACGAGCCGGCAGGCGATAGCGAGGGTCCGAGTAATACTATAGCCGATACGTGCAGGCCGGGACCCAGCGGTGGACAACAAAAACACAAGGTGGAGCAGATGTTAGAATAAGAGCTCGAACCGGATCGGTGAGAGAAACTTGACACCCTGGACGAGAAAACTAAGGCGATAGTAATGGGCTTGTCTTCGAAAATAGAAGCCAAGCTAAGAAATGCGAAGAAAGTAAACACATCGCAGGAGGCGGCTGCAGGAATCATCCAAGGGTTGCCACCAATAAGCAGAGAGCCCAGAAACGAATTTTTCCACACACAAGGAAACATAGAGCCTTTAAATAATAAAGCAAGCACTATCGACAAACGAATCATCGGGGGAAGCAACAAAGGAACTGCAGCAATATACCAGGCTTGAACAGAGGAAACAAACACACTACCTACGCAATAAGGCATGCAGGGGGAACAAGAATGGCCGATTTTTACAACACCGTACAACAAATATAAAGAGTTAAGAAACCTTGGAGCGGAAAACATACATGATCAACAGCTATAGAATAGAGTAAAGAAAATTAGCAATGAACTTGAAAGAGTGAAAAAGGCCACATATATTGCAGCAATACTACCACTAAGTAAAACTTGTATAGATAAGGCCAATTTCGATACGAACAGAAGTAGACAATGGAGTGACATACCCCTGAACGAAGCCACATATATGGAAAACATGCACTTAATACACAACAACGACTACCGGTGCAGACCGCAGAACTCGCAGCGAAATATTTTGTCCACGCTCAGCTATATGGCAAACAATATCGCGTTATTTAACAGGGACCTAATCAACCTACCGTTGTTCGAGAGAATGGTGCGAATGGTCGCGCAAGTAGTAGGGCCGGAAGACGAATTATTTCTTTTGGGCACCCTTGCAAATAGGCTGAGAGGTAAAGCAGCAGAACATTTTGCGCCGAGACTTACACAGTTTGGAACAGTTAAGAAATTTACAAAAGAGCTCTTGAACAAATACGGCAGTATTAATAACGATGACTTGCTCATGTCAATGTTAAAAATAATGATGCAACAAGACAGCGAATCTGTAGGAGACTACGGCGGACGAGTACAACAATTTTACAACGGATTAACGATGTTGTACGATTCAAACCCGTGCTTCATTCCCATTCAAAAGCAGACGCTCAAACAAAGCCTATAATCAGAGGCAGTGTAGCAGTTTATAAACGGACTACTTCCAACTTTTAGCTGGAGAATAGCGAGCCGCAATCCAAGAACATTAGGGGAAGCTATCATAGAGGCGCTAAAAATTGATAGCGAGCCCAGCCTACGTCACGCAATACCAGTTCGCACGGATGCACGGTGGGCAGGCTGCAATAGAAATCAGGAAGAACCTTTAAGACACTTGGCGGGAAATGAAGTCAACATAAAAAGCGTAGCTACCAGGTTACAAACTACGGCGGCCGCCGACGGAAAATACTTTATGTATTCTAAGAAAAATGGACATATAATCAAAAAATGCCCAAAATTATTTGCTGTTATGAACGAGGGAAAACCGACAAAAAAATGGGAGAGAAAAAAGAAATTGCAACTAATGCCAGAACTTGGAGACTACGCAAGAGACTGCCATGCTCACGGACGAGATGGGGAAAATCTATTCAGGCAGAAAAACGGCAGGCCAAACGAGCGAGCAAATCATGGATAAAACAGCGGTAATAACTATAGATATAACTATAACAGAAACTACTCTAACAATAATTATGACAGTAATAATTATAATAGGTATAGTAATTATAACTATAACGGAAACTTGAACAACAATTATAATGGAAATAACTATCATAGGGACAATAATTAAGGCAATAATTAAAGCCCTAATAATGGTAGATATGATGCAAGTAGGGGCTACCATAATAGGAACGGAAAACAAAGTACTTACAACAATAATACGGATAAAACACCGAAGAATAATCATTTAAACGGAGGAGACCATCGACCAGACGGCTCGGTAGCGGAGCATTTAAACTTACAAGATTAGGAGAAGAGAGTGGGAAAGGTATGGCGAAAGAGAAAGACACTGCGAGAGAAAGATTGCAGGTGGAGCAAAAGGAGAAAAAAAAATGTAAGAAAAGGAGCAAATGGGAAATACAATATACATATAACGAGGTGGCTCTCGGAGCACAGCAAGAGAAAGGGGTGAAATATGTTGAAAGAGGCATGCCCGTCAAGCAGCACGGAAGGCACAAGAGAAGGGGCAGAAGATCTCGCAATAAGAGAAAACTAAAAGAGGAATCGGACATATGTAGAAAATAATTACCTCAAGTTTCCAGTAGATGCGAAACAGATGGAACAGCTTCCTAAAGTAGCTATCGAAGTGGCAAAGATAGGGCACATACCACCATCGGTAAAATTAGAGCCCACAGCTGAGGAGGGGAAGAGCAATATTTGAGGTGGATTCAGGCGCATAGATTTCAAATATAAAAGAGGATAGCCTTAACACAGTCACACTAATAGACGGAAGGTATCGAGTAGCAATTTTTGAAGTAACTCATGGTGAACGTAGGACACTGTGTACGGTACATGCCCGGCTGCACGGATTGGAGTGCAGACTACACGTTGTTCCCCACGACTTTCCAATTGAAGTGGAAGGAATCGTAGGGTAAGACACGTTTAAAAGGTATAATGGCTAGATAAGCACCGCTGACAGTGCGATTTTATTGGACTATATAAGGATACCTATGCTAGAGCTAAAATGTTTTAGGATACCTGCAAAATCGAAACAAAAAATATATGCGCAAATAAAAAACAGTCCTTGTAAACCAGAAGTCAGCTGGGTACCACTTCAAGAAATAGGAGAAGAAGTACTATTAGGGAATTTTATAGCCAAGGAAAAAGATGGTAGGGTGTTCGGGTAATGCATTAATATAAGTGATAAAGTAATAAATGTGCCCTTGCTGGAAGTGGGGCTGTTTGAATATGAAAAAATCAGGCGAGAGCAACTGAAAGACGTCAAGGGGGACGACGCTCAGTACTTAGGGGAAGCAGTCATAAAATTATTCAGCGGAGTACCAATAAAAGATATATATAAGAGAGATCAGAAAGGAGGCGACAAACTCTCGGAAAAACACAAAAGAGTTGAAAAGATGATGCAACTTATAGACACTACGGGTTGCAATCAAGGAGAAAAAAAACACGTAAGGACACTTATTACAATAAACCCGTACGTATTCGGCCTTGTCGGAGAACCGCTCAAAGCGACGCATCTTCTAAAACACCGAATACATACATCAACAGATAAACCGATCGTTGCAAAGAGGCATGGATACTCACCGGAAATCAAAGACCAAATATAGGTAAACAAAATTCTACAGCAGGGGATAATTGAACCCATATAGCTCAAACACTTGGATTGTAGCAAAATAGCCGAAGTCGAATAATAAGAAAAGAGTAAGGGTCGTCACAGATTATCGACTGCCTAATAAAGTCATGGTAGGATCATGTTATCCATTACCATTGCAGAGCGACATTTTAGAAAGTCTGGCATCTGCACGTTACATTACAGTAGTCGACCTCAAGTCGGGATTATTCTAATTCAAAGTGCATGAGGACGAAACGCACAAAACGGCATTTTCGGGCCCAGATAGGCCTTTTCAGTACACAAGAATGCCCATGGGGTGCGAGGACTCGCGGAGCAAATTTCGAAGGGCGATTGCACAAGCACTCGCACGTTTGCAAGGCCATAAGATCGAAGTTTATCGCCACGAAATAGTGGTTTTGCAACTGATCTCGAAGAGCATAAGGAACGTTTTACAAAATTGTTGAAACGATAAGCAGACGCGAACTTGACAATTGAACCCAAAAAGTTCCGAATTTTGAAGAAGGAAGCAAGAGTGCTAGGCCATATTGCAAGCAACAGGCAGATAAAAACTGACCCCAAAAAAATCGAGGCAGCATAAAAATATCCACGTCCGACGAACGCAAAAAAGTTAAAAAAATGTTTGGGATTTGTAGGGTAATATAGGCGATTCGTAAGTGGCTATGCAATGATCGCCCACCCATTATCTAAACTATTACTAAAAGGCACGGAATTCAAATGGAGTGACCGCGAAGAGAAAACATTCAAAACTCTTGTCGATGAACTGTGCAGCAAACCAGTACTCATCGCTCCTGATATGCAAAAACCCTTTATCGTCACGACGGACGCATCAGATTACGCGATTGGAGCCATCCGTAGTCAGGGAGAGATCAGAAAAAATAGATCGTATAAGTATGCATCAAGCTACCGTAAAGGAAGCAAACTCTGTTACCCGACTTACGGCAAGGAGTTATTGGCAATTGTACTTTTAAAAAAGCGATTAAGATCATATCTATACGAACTCAAATTCACGGTGTTCACAGATCACGAGCCGCTTAAGCATTTTCACTCCTCTAAACAACCAGGCATTCGTTTTAACAGGCTCAAGGTGGAACTTAGAAGATATAAGTTCGAAATTATACACCGCCCGGGCATAAAAAATAGACCACCTGACGCATTATCGCGAAACCCAGTATTACAGGAGGGCGAGGTGAATCCGGAGCTATCAAGACAAGAATTATACGAACTAGCCGCTCAACAAGAAAAAAAAGGAGGAGGCGATACTGACGGACCACCGGTGAGGAACTACAAGTTTCGGGCAAAATAAAAAGAGAGAATGCAAGGAAATACAATGAAGGTAAAAATAAAATACACAGGCCCAGATACATCAGACGATGAAGTGCAAAAGAAAAAAGAACACTACGACGAGCCCAACAAAAATAAATCAGATATGAGCATCGATGGGCAAGCAGATGGCGAGGCAGACTCAGAATCAGAGGAATTAAATCACGAAAAGCGCCCACTTAAATCACAAAGGCGTACAAGAAAAGATATAGTACGCAATATAAATAATGAGGATGGAAAGAAAACTGCAGCAGTAATAATCACACCGGGGGGTGAAGTCATTTCGCAGCGACAAACTGACGGAAAATTGGGTTACCTAATAAAAGGACGAGAATTTTAAAAATGGGTAAAAACAACGAGTATACCAGCAGTAGTACAAGTGAGGAAAAAGTTGCGAAAAATACGTAAATGACAGTTCGACAGCCTGCACCGACAGAAACCGCAGTTCTCGGTCTCACCATAAATATTCAAGCCTTTAAAAGAAATAATAATTGCTAACTGCGACACGCTACAAACTTTGAACCTGAACGCGGTAGAAGATACAAATGGTCAGGGACATGGAGGCGAAAGACTGTAGGAAACAACAAAAATAAAGTATACCACCACGCCCGGTATAGAAGCCATAAAAGAGCCAAATATACACGACCTATTAGAGGATGGATAAGACGACTTACGGGCACGAGTAATGGTTGATATGAAACGACATGACGTACAAGGCAAACCAGATATGAGAATCGACGTATGGGAGCCTAAAGAAATCGTGCTGACGGAAAGGGCAACACACGATACAATCAAAAAAGAGAACAAAATAACGCATAGTGTGATCGAAAAAAGTCCAACAGAGACAACTATACTCCTGTATGGATGGCTGGAATTCTTAATGATGATACACGAAGAAAAAATAATAAATGTGCTGTGCTACACGTATCATTTACTAAAGGGTTACCCCACGATCAATTCGGAAACTGCCTGTTTCACAGCTTAATATTTTTATTGCATCTTGAGATCTCTACCGACGAGCTACGGGCGATTTTATGTGACTCAAAATGGTTACGAAAATGTAGAGAACCAGAGTTGACAGAGAAAATACTCAAGTCACAAACAAGCTATGGAAATGGGGATTGCATATACAAATTGTCGCAAGAATTCAAGAAAAATGTATGCGTACACTTTGCATTTACTAACGGTACATACCTTTTCTCGCACTACACATCATCAAAAGACGGCGGGTTCTACCACATACATCTAAAAGGCGTTGGCAAGAGCGCACATTACACACCCTTAATACAATCATCCTGCGGAAAGGAGCCACGTAGCAAACCGAACTGCGAGCCCCACGAAAATTACCAAGATAAATATGAAAGTAAGCAGGGCAGCTATAGTGAAGACGACAGGATAGACTGAGGCAAGCGAGGAATGGATAATAAAAGTCATTTAAGACGAGAGCAAGACTATCCTGAAAGAAGGACGGACACAGAGGAACATACCAAAACCGGGGAGGAGACAAACAGCCGACGAGCAGCGATGACGAGAACCCTGACATTACAGTAGGAGAAAGAGTGGAGCAGATCGGCGGAATGAATAACGCTCTATGCGAAACAGAGAGCAAGAACGAGGCTTATATAGACATACACTCACCATCGATGGAGAGATATTGAGTGTGCAGGAGGCACCTGTCAACTAAAGTACCACCATGGGTACTAAAAGAAGGGGAGGATCTATCCTTGTGCTAAAAGCCAAATAAAATTGAAAACCATACTTTTAAATATTTGGAAAACTTGGCGTTTATGACGGTAACGGAAGCGGTTCCCAATACGAAAGTCATAGATGCACTACACGAGAGAGGATACATTAATACGACACGCATGAATAGTGAAGAAAGGAGCGTAGGAGAAGCCAAATTGACAAAAGCAAGGAGAATATCAGTTATGCACATGTACGTAAAGGAGCATTTTGAAGAAACAGCGCTGCATTCAAATATTAAAAAATGTTTTTAGGCACTTATAGAAATAATAGTAACAAATAAAATAAAAACGATTGGGATCTTATAAGTTCTTGAGGGTAAAAAAGTCCATCTATTCTTTCATCATCCAAATAGCTCAACATACACGAAAATAAATTTTATCGTTTTGATATATGACTAATTTTAAGTATTTCATCGCTCTAAGTTTTACAGCACCTTTCTCAAACACGTTTTTTTATCGATTTAAACGTCTGTAGTCATCCTCTTTGTATTCATTATTCCTTCTTCGATGTATTCAATGAGACTGTCTCTATTTAACTAATATTTTTCTCGCTGTATGTGCGATATATACGGTTACACAGCTGGATAGTATTTTCGTTGTAGAGTAGGAAGTATTGTTGTAACCGTTTACTCAATCTTGCAGGGCATTACTGTAGCAGTGCGTATTTTTATTAAGTAAAACATTTGTATTATTAAATTACGTGCACCAGAAAATGCTGCTTTGTGGCGTGGAACAAAATAGTGTTGTTCTAACATATTTATCACTTTTCTTATAGTTTTCAGCTACTACTACTACCCAAAGTTGGCATAGAAGAAAGTATTGTACTATCTTTGTCATCGAGTTCATAACGTTGAACAGTTTTTTCGATAGGTGATAACAAATCATCGTTTCCTATTTCTTTATCATCGTATATCGATTCTAGACTGCTGCGTTTATCCAACAATCTTGAACTGTCTGCAATTTTTATCAAATTGTGGTTTCCCACAACATTACAACAAGTGTTGAGCTCTCGAAGCTCTCTAGTAAATGTTATTCTCCGTACAGGCTAAATATTCTTCCTTAGTCTTGCAGCATCATAATTAAATTAACGAAATTCAACCCATGGATTTTTCGACCATTATAAGTCACCGTACGTGTAGTCTCCTAACTAAAATTATTTCGGTTTCCTTTTAATCGTTTTAAACGCCACTCAGATTTCGGTTCATATACTTTAGGTACAAGATTAATGATCGTTTCATCGCTTATTCGATGATCCTCTTTAGTGACGTTATTTCTAACCTGGTTCTGTGACGAGTTTGCAGGTTCACGCTTTTACTTGATAAAGTATAGATATCTGTATCAAATTATTGAATATTCCTTCAAATTATCGTATTTGTTATCGTGAGAACATGAATCAAGAATTGTTTTTATAACGTCATGTAACCGACTCAAAATATCTCCGACAGTCTGTGTAGTTTGCAAAACAGGTTGTGTGAAAAAATTTTTTGCAACGGTAACGCCCTCATTTGCTTCACCACGAGTATTTTCTCTCTTGATTTTTTCGTACTGTTCTTTAGGGGGTAAAATTATATTCTTTTCTCTTTTTTTTTTTCTCAATTTTTTGTATAACAAAATTCTCGAAATTATTTCACTTATAATAGGTTGTTATATTAATGGTTAAAAACTTTTGCGCTTTTGGGCTTTAATTTTTTTCTTCTTTTTCTAGGAATATTCATTTTTAACAGTTAATTGTCTTAAGACACTTCAAATTTAAACAAAATTTTCTTCAGCTTATTTTTTAGATCAACAACATCTTCGTGTACGGTAAGAACGCACTTTCACAAACAGTTGTTTAAATCCTCGTCAGCTTTTCTTAATAGCACAGCTCTTTGTTCTTTATTAAGATAAGCTAGGGCTTCTATAATGGCAGTGGACTTTTTTTCTAAGGGAGCTTTGACGGTCTGTCAACGGGTTTGATTAGCCTGCCTAGTTTGAGATGTAGACAGTTTCATACTTCACAGGAATCGAACTGATATTGGTATTTACATGTATTGAAATGTGCGTGTTTAAAATCGAAATTCGTTTAAAGATATAATCGACATAGACATAAGAGATCGATTGCACACGCCAATAGCATTCGAATTTGAGACACTGATCGTCGTGTTACTTTTTAAAATAATATTCTTTCAAACGAGTCGTATCATTACCTATTACACCGGATACTACCGTGATAGGACAGGAGTAAAACATGTGTTTGCCGAAGTGTATAAGCAGGGAGGACACAGTTGAGGCTTTTTATTTACCGGGTTATGTCGGAGTGCTATTCCGTATATAATAAGCGGGGGCCCGCACTCTTAGAAAAAAATTTTCACGTGCTGGAGTAAATATAATCAATGATGCTGTTCACAGAAATAAGCGAATCAAGTAAAAATTTAAAACGCAAAGTAGCAGAAAAAGTGGTGTGTCTGATGAAAGGCTCGAGATATAATATTCCACCTTAAGAAAAGAGCACAGTCTCGTCGTAAAAGTGTTATCGGAAATAACTCGTTAAACAGTGTTAAATAAAGAAAAGAAAAATCCTTTAAGAGTTGTCAAACGGTAGGTAATCACATGACAGGAATTAAAAAAAAAAAAAGAAAAAAGAAAATCATTCAAAAAATGGAATACTGCCGGCCGTACAAAAAAAAACGCAAAAAAGGAGGCAAAATAAACAATTTAAAGGAAATGATACTTTCGGTTTACAGTAGGCTTTTTACATAGCCATACTGATCCTTGTCTAAAGAGCAAATCGCATTTGTTTTTCGTTCTTCCGATGCAGACAGCATTAGAAGCTACTAGATGGGTTATTACAAACCTGATTCGTCGTTGAACAACGACAGTCCTATAGAGTTCGTTATAAGTTCTCAGAACAAATATAATATCGATCTTGTTCATAAGATGCTCAGAGTTGATAAGAAATTCACAACTCACGACAAGAATAGGGATATGCTTGTAACACCAGTGAACAATTTTCTGCTCTCGATATTTAACCAAGTCAGCATATATTTTAATCAAAAACTGGTGACACCTCCAAAAATGCATGCACATACAAAGCGTACATAAGACGCTTTTAAATTACGGACCAGCGGAGAAAGCATCGCATTTATCAACGAAGATTTTGAAGAGCGATGTTGCTAGGGAAATAGATAATTTACCTAGATCGGAAAAAAATGCAGCAATTATTAACCGTCAAATATTTATAAAATAGAACGACCACCGATTTGATGTGGCATTGATTAGGGTATAAATGAACAAAATTGTCCTTTCGTAAATGATAAATTTCTTTTTACTCTATTCGTTGATGATTTATTGATTTGCTGTAAAAGTGAAGAGTATATATTAATATGATTCAAAGATAATTGTCTTAAAAATTTTGTGTTTATGGTTAAGAAAAAGTAAACAAATTATGTAAGAATAAATATTACTTGGAATGATAAAATAATTCATATGTTTCTTAGTTAGAAAAATTCGTTTGAGTCTTTAGCAAATAAGTATAAACTTGGAAATGCGAAATTGTATTAAACATTTAAGAAAGTCATTT
This sequence comes from Copidosoma aretas, assembly GCA_030522625.1. Classification (NCBI taxonomy): domain Eukaryota; kingdom Metazoa; phylum Arthropoda; class Insecta; order Hymenoptera; family Encyrtidae; genus Copidosoma; species Copidosoma aretas. The sequence continues at coordinate 39,902 of JAPYYV010000258.1, forward strand.
TAAAATTTAATCAAGCATGAAGAGTGTAAAATGATTCAAGGAGGTTGACTACCATTGGTGGGGAGTGCGAGAGAGAGGTCTGACTTTTACGTTAGAAATGCGCTCGTGGGACCTATTCACTTATATTGAAAGATCAATTATTGTCAGAAAGATGTATTGATAATATTTTTCACATGAACACAAACGATAAAAACGTTCCACATACATCATTAGCAAGTATTACAATATCATTGACTGTAGTTTTGTTAAGATCAGACTGTAAATTTTATTACAATATTTAAATTTAGGACTTAGGTTAATCCATAAGAACCCATGAAAAGTTTACAACAAGTGCTTTGTTATTGTTTGGTTCAGAAGCTCTCTAAGGGCTTGAAACTTTGCACAAATGTTTTTATACGATTATGGACTTCACACAAAGTTTTGTAGGTACTGACTGTTGATTTTTTAAGATGATCAACCTCCTTAGATTACATACATGGATGGGGCATATTTTGTATATTACTATAAGATCGAATAAAAACTGAACTGTTTCATAATTATCTACTATTGGGTCAATATTATCATTTTTACAATTATATTTGCTGAGTCTCGGATCTAGTACAGACTCTTTTCTATACTCTACTAGTGTCTAACATTGTTAGCCCACCAAAAGTCTAATTGACAGAGCGACTACCCCATAAGACTAAAAAATAAGAATACAAGACAGCCGGGCCTAAGGCAAAAACTGGGGCAGCTTGATCGAGAGGCGAGTATCATAGCCACCAAGCCAGAGTGGAGATGGGACCCGATATACAATTTTCATCCATATTAGATACAAGTAATATGTACTTTCGTGTTCGTTATTTACAACCGAATTATGATAATCCAAATCATTTATGTAGAGAGTTTACTAACTGAATATCAACATTTTTATCTTTCATAAATAATTTTTTTTTCTTGGTTTTCTCTTAAGACCTAGTATTATGTTCTACGGTAATGTTAAGTTTACCTTCATTACAGAATCCAAATCAATATTTAGTTATAACATCATTTGGAAAACACATGAAACACTATTTTTACTATATATATTTCTATGCTAGATAGTTGCAAATAACAAAATCGAGAGTACCTCTACCTTACATGGACGAAAATTGTATATCAAACATCCTCTACAATCTGGTCAAGTGGATATGATGCTCGCCTCTCGGTCTGTTGTTCCCAGTTCTCGCCTCCGGTCCAGCTGTTTCATTATTTATTTTTTTCTTCAATTTGACCATCATGATAGTTATCTCTTATAAATTTAGGTACCGATAAAATAGAGAGAACTATGTACATTTTTTTTCAAAATTTGCACTAAATTTAAGTATGTTTCAGAAACATTTCAGAAACCTTAATGTAGATATTTCCAAGTGTTACATAAGACATTTCAGAAACGTAAAGTGCTTGGTGGAATAGTGTGTATGAATTCCACTCAATTTCTCTAATATGCCTTATAATATCAAATAAAATATTAACCTTTTAATATGTACTATTAAGGAAATAAAATAATTTCCACAAATATACTCACTGAGACTCATATCTAGTTATGACTCTTTCCTACACCCTACTTGCGAAAATGAATAAAATTAATCTGGACCTATAGTGTCCCAAATTCGCAGCCCACCGATAGCTCAATTGACAAAGCGACTCGCTGGTAAGCAGAAGGTCGTATGTTCAAGGAATTGATTTTTTTTCCTTCTCGCTTTTAATTTGAACCATCGCCATACAGTGCGTTTTTTAAAAATAAATGATTTTCGATCAATGCTTAAAATTTTTAATTAATCTTTGTTATTAAAAAAAAAAAAAATTTAGAATTAAAAGATATCTGAGTTACTCCACCTAGATGAACTTTGTGCATGATATACTCTCTAAAGTTAAATCAGCTAAATTTTGACTTATCAAAAAAGTAAATGTGAACTTTACTTATAAAACAGTAAAATACAAATGTTAAGATAAAGGACAGTTCTATTGTTTGTAAAATTTACTATGTTTTACCGGAAAATAAGGAAAAATTTGACCACTCCACAGTTTACTGCGGAATAAGCAAAATTTCACGATCTAATCAGTAAACGTAATGCTATTATTATACATAAATGATTTTTTTTTATATTCTCTTAAACTACTTGCTTGAGATACGGAGTGACGATGATGGACTTCGGCGTGGCAGGTCGGCCGTTAAAATCTCCGGTAGGGCAGGATGGTTTTAAATAATTTTTCTATTTTAGCACATTATTTATAATATCAGCATATCATAAATAATATAACCTTTCTAAAATTATTTATTTAGAAAGATAACGATAAGTTAATTTCTGAAACAAAATATCAACAAAATTAAAGCAATAAGATTAGATTAATTATTTTTCTAAAACTTGATGACGAATAATATAATTAATAATTATAGACCTATGATTATTATACGGACATTCCACGTCAACTGGGCCACCAGAATGACCAAAAATCATCGAGACCTAGAAAATTATTTTTGTGCTTAAATTTTTGGTCTATTTATACGCTTCAAAAATTGGCCTAGAGTTTTGAAAAATTCAAAATGGCGGGTCCAATATGGCAACTATTTTTTTAAAAATAAACAAAATTTAAATAAAAAAATACAATGATATTCTGCGTGAAATTCTAAAAAAGAAATGCTTTCTGCTAATTTTTAATAAAATTGCCGTTTTCGAGAAAAAAATTCATGAATTACACAGCACCACAAAAAAAAACACAATAACCAGACCACTCGTACCCTACGTTTTTTGGGTCGCTAAAAAGAATCCGAGCACAGAAATTTTCCATTAGTTCATATTAACTCTCTAACCTCAAATAATTAAAGCCGATATGTTAATCCTCATTCATTGATCTTATTACTGTCATAATTTTAGTTTTTTTACTGCAATACCAAAAGAACTTCAAGTTGTTTGGGATTCAATGAAATTTCTAGCTATAAAGTTATGAGGGTCTCGTTGCGATTAAAGGGATGAGCTTTATTAAGAAAGAGGTTAAAAATTCTACGGTATTTGTTAAAATTTGATATTTTGTTTTATAAAAGTTGGCCGCCATATCGGAACCGACATTTTAAATTATTTACATCTGACATTGTATTTGTTACTAGCGACGTTCTAACATTTTAGTATCTCACAAACTTGCCTGATTTGCCTATTGTCAATTTCTTTCGACATAAGATCAATATCAATGATTTCATCGAGCAAAAAATTTTTTAATAATTTATAAATTTCTTTCTCGTAAACGGCATATTTATTAAAAAATTAGTAGAAGACATTTTATTCTTAGAATTTTATGCAGAGTATCACAGTACTTTTTTCATTTAAATTTCGTTTATTTTTGAAAAATTAGCCGCCATATTGGATCCGCTATTGTAAATTTCTTTACATCTGATACTGGATTCATCACAAGCAACCTCCTTTCACCAGAGTATTTCACAAGTCTGTATAGTATGCTAATTTTGAATTTCTTTTTATACAAGCCCGAAATCTAAATTTTCGTCAAGCTAAAAAATTTTTAAAAATTCATGAATTTTTTTCTTAAAAACGGCATTTTTTAAAAAAAATTCGTAGGACATTTCTTCCTTAGAATTTTACGCATAATATCGTAGTATTTTTTTTATTGAAATCTCGTTCATTGTTGAAAAGTTGGCGGCCATATTAGATCCGCCATTTTGAATTTTTCAAAATGCCAGGACGATTATTGAAACGTATAAATAGACCAAAAATTGAAGCCCAAACATAATTTTCTAGGTCTCGATGATTTTTGGTCATTTAGGTGGCCCGGTGGACGTGGAATGTCCGAGGTGTAAACTTTCTTAATCGCACTTTTATTTGTACTGTTCCGTTCTTCACTTGATTCCAATGGCCTGCAAGATGCAACAAGAGGTCCGGTGTTTGATAGAATTCAAACAGACAATATTATTTAGGATTATATTTTCTATGGATAGTATTTTCTCTGTCCATGTAGTAGATATCATTCCGAAAAAAGAAAGTATAATATGCTTCTACAAACATTTGTGTTTTTCTTGTGAAAGTTGCCTGTAGCGGCTTACTCGGTACTTTCTCACCGTTGACGTATAACGACAAAAAATGTATATAATAATGTTGAAAGTTGAAAGGATATTATTTTTGATCCTCGCTTAATGCTTTGCTGTCCATAAAACCTAAAAAAATTATGTTCGAAAGTTGTCCAAGAACAGAATCAGCGAAACAATTACCACTGTACAACGTAGACACGCACAATTAGTTAATTTACTGTGGTGTTCGCCAGAGTTTTGTCGTGTGCGATAAAATTCAGATAAACTAATCATCACTCGACGAACAAGAAGTGATGCCGGGCATCAATGTAGCGGTGCGTATTTTCATACATAAAATAACTGTACATGCGTTATGTAAAAGTTCAAATGACTTGCTCTACCACGGCAGCGTAACATCAGAAGCTTAGGCTACTGGAAACTTAATTCCATTAGCTATTGAAAATAGTTGAAATTTGCTTCTAAAAAACTCAGTCTCACTGCCCGTTTATAACATGGATGGAAAACGAGACTAAATATTTTCAATAATTTTTTTTTAACCTGCTGTTACGCTGCGGTAAGTTTGATCGTTCGATTTTCATACTCAGAGGTCAGCGAGAGAGACAAGTCGTATCCTCTAGATCTCTGCAGCAGAGGTCGGTGGAAGAGACGAGTCGTTTGCTCTCGATCTCTGCAGCAGAGGTCGACAAAATAGTCGAGTCGTATGCTCTTTGATTTCTGCAGCAGAGGTCGGCGAAAAAGTCTAGTCGTATGCTCTCGACCTCTGCAGCAGAGGTTGGCGAGAGAGACAAGTCGTATGCTCCTGATCTCTGCAGCAGAGGTCGGCCGAAGAGACGGGTCGTATTCTCTCGATCTCTGCAGCAGAGTTCGGCGAAATAAACGAGTCGTATCCTCGTGATCTCTGCAGCAGAGGTTTGCGAAAGAGACAAGTCGTATGCTCTCGATCTCTGGAGCAGAGGTCAGCGAAAAATTCGAGTCGTATGCTCTCGATCGCTGCAGCAGAGGTCGGCAAAAGTGTCGAGTCGTATGCTCTTGATCTCTGCAGCATAAGTCGGCAAAAGAGACAGGCGATGAAGACGAGTCGTATTCTCTAGATCTCTGCAGCAGAGGTCGGCGAAAGAGACAGATAGTATGCTCTTGATCTGTGCAGCAGAGGTCGGCGGAAGAGACGGGTCGTATCATCTCGATCTTTGCTGCAGAATTCGGCGAAATAAACGAGTCGTATGCTCTTGATCTCTGCAGCAGAGGTCTGCGATAATATAGAGTCGTATGCTCTCGATCTTAGCAGCAGAGGTCGGCGTAAGAGACGAATAGTATGCTCTTAATCTCTGCAGCAAAGGTCGACGAGAGAGTCGAGTCGTATGCTCTTCGATCTCTGCAGCAAAGGTCGGCAAACGGGTCAAGTCGTATGCACTTGATCTCTGCAGCAGAGGTCGGCGAAAGATTCGAGTCGTGTGCTCTTCGATCTCTGCAGCAGAGGTCAGCGGAAGAGTCGAGTCGTATGCTCTCGACTTCTGCAGCAGAGGTGGGTGAAAGAGACGAGTCGTATTCTTTCAATCTCTGCAGCAGAGGTCGGTGGAAGAGACGAGCCGTATCCTCTCGATCTCTGCAGCAGACGTCGGCGTAAGATTCGAGCCGTATGCTCTTCGATCTCTGCAGCAGAGGTCGGCGTAAGAGTCGAGTCGTATGCTCTTTATATCTGCAGCAGAGGTCGGTGAAAAAGACGAGTAGTATGCTCTTAATCTCTGCAGCAGAAGTCGGCGAAAAAGTCGAGTCGTATGCTCTCCGATCTCTGCAGCAAAGGTCGGCAAAAGAGTCGAGTCGTATGCTCTTGATCTCTGCAGCAGAGGTCGGCAAAAGAGACGAGTCGTATGCTCTTGATCTCTGCAGCAGACGTCGGTGAAAAAGACAGACGAAACAGACGAGTCGTATACTTTCGATCGCTGCAGCAGAGGTTGGTGCAAGAGTCGAGTCGTATGCTCTCGACCTCTGCAGCAGAGGTCAGCGAAAGAGATGGGTCGTATCCTCTCGATCTCTGCAGCAGAGGTCAGCCAAAGAGACAAGTCGTATGCACTTGATCTCTGCAGCAGAGGTCGGTAAGAGACTGGTCGTATCCTCTCGATCTCTGCAGCAGAGGTCGGCGAGATAAACGAGTCGTATCCTCTCGATCTTTGCAGCAAAGGTCGGCGAAAGAGACGAGTCGTATGCTCTCGATCTCTGCAGCAGAAGTCGGCAAAAGAGACAAGTAATATGCTCTCGATCTCTGCAGCAGCGGTCGACGAAAAAGTCAAGTCGTTTGCTCCTCGATCTCTGCAGCGGAGGTCAGCGAAAGAAACGGGTCGTATCCTCTCGATCTCTGCAGCAGAGGTCGGCAAGAGAGACGAGTAGAATGATTGTGATCTTTGCAGCAGAGGACGGCGAAGGAGACAGGCAAAAGAGACAAGTCGATTCCTTTTGATCTCTGCAGCAGAGGTAGGCGAAAGAGACGAGTCGTATGCTCTAGATCTCTGCAGCAAGGGTCAGCAAAAGAGTCGAGTCGTTTGCTCTAGATCTTAGCAGCAGAGATCGGTGAAAGAGACGAGTAGTATGCTCTTGATCTCTGCAGCAGAGGTCGGTGGAAGAGACGGGTCGTATCCTCTCGATCTCTGCAGCAGAGTTCGGCGAAATAAGCGAGTCGTATCCTCTTGATCTCTGCAGCAGAGGTTTGCGAAAGAGACAAGTCGTATGCTCTCGATCTCTGCAGCAGAAGTAGGCGGAAGAGACAGGTGAAGGAGACGGGTCGTATCCTCTCGAACTTTGCAGCAGAGGTAGGCGAAAGAGACGAGTCGTATGATTCTAATCGCTGCAGCAGAGGTCGGCGAAAGAGTCAAGTCGTATGCTCTCGACTTCTGCAGCAGAGGTCGGCGAAAGAGACTAGTCGTATTCTTTCGATCTCTGCCGCAGAGGTCGGCGAAAATGACGAGTCGTATGCTTTCGATTTTTGCAGCAGAGGACGGCGAAAGAGACAGGCAAAAGAGACAAGTCATATCCTTTTGATATTTGCAGCAGAGGTAGGCGAAAAATACGAGTCGTCTGCTCTCGATCCTCGATCTCTGCAGCAAAGGTCGGCAAAAGAGTCGAGTCGTATGCTCTCGATCTCAGCAGCAGAGGTCGGCAAAAGAGACGAGTAGTATGCTTTCGATCTCTGCAGCAGAGGTCGGCGAAAAAGTTAAGTCGTATGCTCTCCGATCTCTGCAGCAAAGGTCGGCAAAATAGTCGAGTCGTATACTCTTGATCTCTGCAACAAAGGTCGGCGAAAGATTTAAGTCGTATGCACTTCGATCTCCGCAGCAGATGTCAGTGAAAGAGTCGAGTCGTATCCTCTCGATATGTGCAGCAGAGGTCGGCGAAAGAGACAGATAGTATGCTCTCGACCTTTGACGCATAGGTCGGCGAAAGAGACGGGTCGTATCCTCTCGATATCTGCTGCAGAGGTCAGTAAAAGAGAGGAGTCGTATCCTCTCGATCTCTGCAGCAGAGGTCGGCAAAAGAGACGAGTCGTATGCTCTTGATCTCTGCAGCAGCGGTCGACGAAAAAGTCGAGTCGTATGCTCCTCGATCTCTGCAGCAGAGGTCGGCGGAAGAGACAGGTGAAAGAGGCGGGTCGTATCATCTCGATCTCTGCAGCAGAGGTTGGCGAAAGAGACGAGTCGTCTGCTTTTAATCTCTGCAGCAGAGGTCGGTGAAAGATTCGAGTCGTATGCTCTCGATCTCTGCAGCATAGGTCGGTGAAAGATACGAGTCGTACCCTCTCGATCTCTGCAGCAGAGGTCAGCGAAAGAGACGAGTCGTATGCTTTTGATCTCTGCAGCAGAGGTCGGCTATAGAGTCGAGTCTAATGCTCTCGATCTCTGCAGCAGCGGTCGGCAGAAGAGACAGGTGAAAGAGACGGGTCGTATCCTTTCGATCTCTGCAGCAGAGGTCGGCGAAAGAGACGAGTCGTATCCTCTCGATCTCTGCAGCAGAGGTCGGCGAAAGAGACGAGTAGTATCCTCTCGATCTCTGCAGCAGAGGTCAGCTAAAGAGACGAGTCGTATCCTCTCGATCTCTGCAGCAGAGGTCGGCGAAAGAGATAGATAAAAAATTTATTAATGCCAAGGACTAATAGTCCGGATGGCAAGAGGGTGAATACATTTGAGAAATTTAACATTATAACTAGTTTTACAAAGTTTACATAATTTTAAATTCAAAATAAGGCTTTACAATAGAATTCGTGTTGAGTTGAAGCATGGGACCGAATGATCAGCAGGAAAGATAACTTCCTGATCATCCAGTTTCATGACATAAGATACGAGCCAGCAATTTCACAGTCGCTACTGTGATAAAGCATATCGACATTTAAACGGGCCTAATGTAAAAGTCTCAGCAACGGTACCTATATTTACAATTTAGATTAAAAGTATTAGTCTTGCGCAAATTAAGGTTTGTGTACCCTTTATAGCTTGCATGAAAGATTTTACAGTTGCAATATTCTAGCACACATAATCCTGTCCGAATTATTTGTTTATCAAGCGTATTTAACAGAGAACATACTTAATAGCAAAGTAACTTAGATGTACCAAATAAAGCGCACATAATCCGCTTATCTCTAAAGTCTAACTAACGCG